>ML785994.1:311562-323038 GCA_009831015.1 Picea engelmannii | reverse complement strand
CAAAAGTTATGAAATTCACCTGTAACATTTAAAAAATGAAATATTGGAGTAATATCAGAAAAAAAAAATAATGAAATTTCATAAATTTAGTTGTTGTAGTCATAAGTTGTTAATGTATTTAACATTTACCTGGTGAGGCACTGTGGGTGCCTTTCCATGGTCACCCTGGAGAGATGTAGAGAGTGAAACTCGGACAAGGTCACCCTGGACAGAAGTTGACACAATAAATCAATCAACAAAAGTTATGAAATTCACCTGTACCATTTAAAAAATGAAATATTGGAGTAATAGCAGAGAAAAAATAATGAAATTTCAGAAATTTAGTTGTTGTAGTCATAAGTTGTTACCGTATTTAACATTTACCTACTGAGGCATAGTGGGTGCCTTTCCACAGCCACCCTGGAGAGATGTAACGGGTGATTTTCTACCACAATCACCCTGGACAGATGTTGGCACAATAAATCAATCAATAAAAGTTATGAAATTCACCTATAACATTAAGAAAATGAAATATTGCAGTAATAACAGAAAAAAAATAATGAAATTTCTGAAATTTAGTTGTTGTAGTCATAATTTTTTAGTGTATTTAACATTTACCTGCTGAGGCGAAGTGGGTGCCTTTCCATGATCACCCTCTCCATCTATTCGATTTAAGTTGTAATCGATCAACAAATCTTCACCTGGAACTATTGTTTTTGTTGCACATACAAATATACGATTTCCTTTGCGTGCCTCAAATATGCAATTCAGTTTCTTAGTTGTTGCCACTGGTCACGTACTATTTATAAAGCCCGCAATGTTTCCAATATCTTTTGTCCTTCCATCAATATACATAGTTGCCCCTTTATTTTGATTGTTATCTAGTAGTTGTATATAATTTGCGGCAACTCCGTATCTCCACATACTTTACGTATATCGGACCAACATCAACCAGTGATTGTATTTGTATAATGGTCTGACATACTCCATAAATTTAGTTATAGTTCCATAGTCAACCTTTATTCCATCCATGGAAAATAACCCCAATCCATGTAAGGACGAAGGAGTGATGTGATACATCCTCCCACCGATGAAGAAATTTGTGTCCACTTTAGGTAGCTCCTTAGGTGCCCATTGTTGCACTAGATGTTTATACCTCAAGGGAAACTCAATGTCACCTATGCTCTCAACATCATAATTACACGACCCTCCGTTGGAAATAAAAAATTACATGCGGGTGCGGAATATTTTCCTTACCTTTTCCAACCTAGTTGATCTAGAACCGGTAGATCTAGTACAGCACATCTCACTTTCAACCTCTCTTACTATATCTTGATCATCACTCGAGGAAGATAGATCCAACAGATACCTATTTGGTGGTACCTACACTCATTAAAACAATAAGATAATTTATCGTGCCAATATACGTTTTTGGTACCAACACAGTTGCATTTAGTTGCATAAAGTTGAAATTGCCACACCTATCCATCATATAGTTGCATAAAGTTGAAATTGCCACACCTAGTTGCATATAGTTGCAATATAGTTGCATAAGTTGCAATATAGTTGCCTAAGTTTCAATAAAGTTGCATAAAGTTGCATAAGTTGCTTAAGTTGCATAAGTTGCATGTTGCATAGTTGCATATAGTTGCATGCGAAATTGTTGTAATATAGTTGCATATAGTTGCATATAGTTGCATAAGTTGCAATATAGTTGCATAAGTTGCATATAGTTGCATAAGTTGCAATATAGTACCAACATAGTTGCATATAGTTGCATTTAGTTGCATAAAGTTGAAATTGCCACACTTATCCGTCATATAGTTGCATAAGTTGCATATAGTTGCATAGTTTCATAAGTTGCGTAAAGTTTCATAAGTTCCATAAAGTTGCTTAAGTTGCATAAAGTTGCGTAAAGTTGCATAAGCTCCATAAAGTTGCTTAAGTTGCATAAGTTGCATGTTTCATAGTCGCATATAGTTGCATAGTTGCATATAGTTGCATATAGTTGCAATATAGATGCATAAGTTGCATATAGTTGCATAAGTTGCAATATAGTTGCTTGTAGTTGCATAAGATGCAATATAGTTGCATTTGACCACTCACCAATATTTGAGAATATAGTTGCAATATAGTTGCATTTGGAACCATTGGTACGTTTTCATAATAAGAATAGGTCTCAAGGTGTGTACCATGACTAGAGAGGAAAAAAAGGGCCTAAGGTCCTAAACATATTTTCTTTGGCTCATTGAACATTAACAAGGCCTCAAACCACCACATTTATCCTATTTAATAGACTATGGTGCTTGGGTGGGATATGGGTGTCATTCAAAAAAATTTCACACCATGTATGGAACTTAGGTCTTGTCCATGGTCAGGGAAAGAACATAAGGTTTTTTAGGTCCTATTTTCATATAGTTGCATATAGGTTTTTAGGGAAAGAACATAAGGCATGTTGCATAGTTGCATATAGTTGCATACGAAATTGTTGCAATATAGTTGCATATAGTTGCAATATAGTTGCATAAGTTGCATATAGTTGCATATAGTTGCATAAGATGCAATATAGTTGCATTTGACCACTCACCAATATTTGAGAATATAGTTGCAATATAGTTGCATAAGTTGCAATATAGTTGCATTTGGAACCATTGGTACATTTTCATAATAAGAATAGGTCTCAAGGTGTGTACCATGACTAGAGAGGAAAAAAAAGGCCTTAGGTCCTAAACATACTTTCTTTGGCTCATTGGCCTTTAACAAGGCCTCAAACCACCACATCTATCCTATTTAATAGACTATGGTGCTTGGGTGGATTAAGCTTCATGTGCCTAATGACCAAGATCAAGCACCCAATGGTAGAAGAGATCAAGGGTTGAGACAAATGGTATAACTGCCTTTGGGAATCTATGTGTGTGTGTGCATGCACACCCATCGCACTATGGTCTATAGGAAATTCTACCATTTGGTGCACATCCACTGAGCATGTATCTTTCAAGAATGCATCCATTGTACACACTTGTTAGGTGCACCCTTTTCTGGTGCTCTTGGGTACCTTGGGTCCAATTGTTCCACACATGGCACTTTAGGTGAAACACCATTGGACATTGGACAGTTAGTAAACAATTCATGTAGAAGGAAGAGGCACCATCAGGGATAGTCGAAGTTGGAAATGAGGGAGCTTGGTTCCACCTTATAGCGAAGCATTTTGCAAGTGCAGGGAAAGTCTCATATAAAAGGGGGATGCCTTAAAAGTGATGAGGCATAAGGGAAGAACTCATTCACAAGGAGTATAATGGATCTATGCAATTTTTTCTAAATTCAAGGTTGGCATAGTAGAAAAAATTGGATCATTTGAGTGATAAGAAAAAAAAGATAGAACATGCAAGAGGTAGGCTTGTGGTTTCTTCAGGGATTCGATTATGCATGGCTTTTGGGTATTAGGTAGAAGGAAATATTGCCTTAGACTCATTTTACCTCTATAATAGAGTTGTGAGAAGAGGTTGCAAACCCCTTGTTGTATATCTGTAACATTATTCATAGAATAAAGTTAAGGCACCTTCCTTGAGTGCCACCTATATATGTGTGTTGTGGACTCTTTATGTCATTGGATGCCGATGTTCCTTGATTTTCTTTATGTTGTCTAAGTATTGAAATATTGGCTAAGTGTTAAAGTATTGCTAGGATGTTTTAAAGGTCATGGTTGGATGTGTGCATTTTGTTCAATGAAATTGGATGAGTAGGACTTAGTTGCATTTGGCGTATTGTAGCCTAAGGTGAAGTTATGGTATTTAACCTGAAGTGAAGAGGCGTAGTCTAGTTGTAGTAGGCACAGGTTGTCCAAGCCCTTGTGTTGAATGCAAGGTAGTGTTGCAGAAGCTTAGGTGTCAAAACATACTTGGGATAAACCTAAGTTTGAAAAGAAAAAAATTGGGCAGACTATAGGTTCATGACTAGGGGTATTCAGGCATACTCTTTGCCACTTTTTGAAGGAAAGGTGGTATCATATCTTTTTTTGAGATATTTTTGGTTCTCTTCATCATTGTCACTACTATGACATGTGATATCATAGCATTATTCATGATATTGGAATGAACTTGAAACAAAGAAACAAGATTTAGAATGAGTTTCCAAACATTTGAGTGATGTTCCAATGGCTAGATTAGATGTAGAGATGTATTCACATCATGAAGACAATGATGGTGGATAGGCTCCTAATATTCCAAGGGTCAAGACTAGGCTTGCAACCTAGGAAAAGRATGTGTAGAAGATGGAAAWTTTTCTTTKCAAGAATGGAGAAAATGAAGAATCCTTAGAAKAAKASATGATYGRCATCAACCATAGATTTAAAAATTCTATAGAAGAGTGTCAAAATATTGTAAAATTGATCACCACAAACTTCAACACCGATGTTGWTGAATGGTTGAAAATAGTGGAAGTCTATTGTGCAATTCAAAKACTAGGAAGACATTATTAAGCTCTTGACACRAGTTATTKCCTATAGGMATARTTCATCAATTYCTATGAGGATAAAGATCAAGGAACYAGAATCATATGRTGGAACCCACAATRCTAAGTTACTTAAGTTGGGATGTTGAATAATAATTGGAACATATGAATGGAAGTTCACATSAGGCCAAGGTGAATGTCACAKTAATGTTCTTGATAGGTACTMCAAATATTTGGTGGWGAAATMGAGTAGAGGACTTAGAATCCAATCATACTATAGATAAGATTGACAATTGGTAAGAGATGAAAGTAGCCTTGAAGGCTCAATTTGGGCTAGGAAATTGAATTAATATTGGATTACATGAAATCAATTATTGGCTCTTAAGAATAAATGTAGGATTCAAGATTACATCAAGGATGTTTTAGGCCTCATGTTGGAGATGAAGGACATGTTTGAAGAAGATAGGTTCCACTTCATGAATGGCTTGAAACCTTGGGTGTAGAGTGATTTATAATGCTATATTCTGTATACCCTTGCAAAAAACCATCACTATAGTAGATAAGTTGTTGGAATACAAGGTAGAGGCAAAAGGAGTTCCAAGTATATGTGAGGATGCTTCATTAAGGGAGAAGTGGTTTGCTAAGAATAAGAAGAAATAAAAAGGGAAGGTGAAGCTATCTAGGAAGTTTGGTGAGGACAAGGCCAAGCAACTAGATGCACCTAAGAAAAAGGGTATGCCTATTTCCTACTGGATTTGTGAAAAAGATCATCATGTAAAGAATTTCCCAGTGAAGTATAATTTGTCTACTATGGAGAAAGTGGAAAAATCCTCCACGATTGGTCTTTTGCAAGTATTGTGTGTTGTGCTAGAAGACAAGTGTGCAATAATCCAAGAGAAATATTTCACAAGACTTTTCTATGTTCCAGCGGTATTTAATGGAAGAACAATTGATACCATGGTTGATACTAGGGCGAACCACAATTCCATGAAGGAAGATGTTTTAAGAGAGCTTGGGTTGCAACTTGAGTTTACATGGACTTCCTTCAAATGAATGAAATTAGAAGTGGAAAAGGTTGATGGAATTACCAATGGAACCACATTCAAGCTTAGAGATTGGAGTGGAATTGCAAGTTTCTCCATTATTCGCATGGATGACTATGAGGGAAATAATTCCTAAGGAAGGTGAAGGAAGTGCTTGTGACTCACTTAGATTTTTTGGTCATCCTTTTAGGCCAAGATCCATGTTTCATCCTTACAATAAGGAAGCGGCATGAAGACGTAATTTGGTACAATGACTTCCTTGAGCATGGTCTTTACAAACTGTAAAGGGGATGAGAAACCTTGTAGTAGAGAACTTGGAGGAATTAAAATTGATGGATAATCTATATGTGAGACATCAAGATAAATTATTATACAACCATTTATGGAAAAAAAATCAATGAAGGTTTTGTAACAATGACTCACTAGGATTGAGGATCCACGTGTCATACCTACAATAAGGAAGTGGCATGAAGACATTGGTAGAATGACTTCCTTGAGCATGGTTTTTACAGCCTGTAAAGGGGATGAGAAACCTTGTAGTAGATAAATTGGAGGAATTGTAATTGATGGATAATCTATATGTGAGACATCAAGAGAAATTCTTATGTAGCCTTTGATGGAAAACAATTGAATGAAGTTTTTCTAAAAAAGACTCACTAGGATTGAATATCCATGTGTCGTCCCTACAATAAGGAAGCAACATGAAGACATTGGCAGAATGGATTCCTTGAGCATGGTTTTTACAACCTGTAAAGGAAATGAAAAACCTTGTAGTATAGAACTTGGAGAAATTGGAATTGATGGATAATCTAAATGTGATACATCGAGAGAAATTCGTATGCAATATTTGATGGACAACAATACAGTGAAGGTATTGTAACAAAGACTCACTACGATTGAATTCATAGTGGAATCCATAGTGACAATAGTATCTGGAATGATGGATTTTTTCTTATTTAATAAATACATTCTAGTTCTATGTGGATAAATGGAGTTAGTAGAAGATTCAAACAAGGAATCTAGTGAATAATTTGACCTATATGGGCTAGATTTGACAAAAAACCAATAGTCCATGTGAATGAGTTCTTCCCTTATGCCTCATCACTTTTAAGGCATCCCCCTTTTATATGAGACTTTCCCTACACTTGCAAAATGCTTCACTATAAGGTGGAACCATGCTCCCTCATTTCCAACTTCGACTATCCCCGATGGTGCCCCTTCCTTCTTCATGATTTTTTTACTAATTGTCCAATGTCCAATGGTGTTTCACCTAAAGTGCCATGTGTGGAACAATTGGACCCAAGGTACCCAAGAGCACCAAACAAGGGTGCACCTAACAAGTGTGTACAATGGATGCATGCTTGAAAGATATGTGCTCAGTGGATGTGCACCCAATGGTAGAAGAGATCAAGGGTTGAGACAAATGGTAGAAGTGCCTTTGGGCATATGTGTGTGTGTGTGTGCATGCACACCCATTGCACTATGGTCTAGAGGCAATTCGAATCCGTTGCCAAAATGATGACCCAAGTTCAATTCATGGTGAGCTCCCTCCACACCTAGATGCTTGTTGCCTCTTTGTTGTGAGCTCCCTCCACACCTAGATGCTTGTTGCCTCATGGAGGTTTGTTCAACAATTCCTTTGATTCCTTTACCCCTTTTAGTAGAAACTCTTGAGTAGTTTTTTCAAACATTTATTATCTCATCATAAGTGCATTTGTAAATATCTACAAATGTGATCAAATTTAAAGCTTCCATATCATTATATCTTACTTTTATCAAGAGAATTGTCTTAGGAGATTTTTTGTCAATTGAGTAATCGATATATCTCTTTTAACCAAACTGAAATATATTAACATAGTCCTCTAATGATTTGTCCTTTCTAAGTCATTTGGAATAGTTAATCTCTTGATCAGTCTCCATATTTTCAATATTCAGTGTATTTCTCTATAAAAAGATTCTTCATAGTTTCCAATGTTTAAATATTATGTATATCTAGACCTATGAACCATTTGAGGGATATTTCCTTCAAAGTAGAGGGGAAAATTCTCAGTTGGGCATAATTTATTATATTCATAAGTGTTGCAAAGGGATTCAAATTCAAGGATAAAAGTGTCTAGGACCTCAGTGATCATTCTATGAAATTGGGGAAGAGCTTCTAGATTTATTTTTTCATTCTTACTTGTTTCCCTATCCCCAAATTCTTTGACACTTTATTTAAATATTCGTTTTGGACTATATTCAATGGTTATTAACTTACACTACTCCCATGGGGATTTTTTCTTCTCATGGCACAATCAAGGGGATTGGTCATGTGTGAGTCGTAAACAATTATGGTTAGGGCTCTTCAATTTTGAAACCGATTATGAGCCTAGTGCTAAGGGTATGATTGGATCATTTTAAAAGGATGACTTGGCATTTCATCAAGCATTCTATCAAACATTTCATCAAACATTCTATCAATCATTTCATCAAACAATTGGCATGCACACTCAAGAGATAGGAGAAAGAAGTCAAACCATTTCCTCCGGCAGTGTGCCCTCCTCTAGTGAAAAACCGTGTGCCCTCCTCCTCTACAAATCCTTGTGCCCACCTCTGCAAATCAGTTTTCCTTAGCCTCCTCCCACGTGCCCTCCTCCCGTGCACCTCTCCCTCCTTCTCCTCCTTCTCCCCCTTCCACTCTACGTGCAAATGTATGTGCCCTAGCCTCCTCCTGTGTGTCTCTCCCTCCTTCTCCTCCTTCTCTCGTCCTCCTCTCTCTTCCATGCTCCAAATCCATCCTCCTCTCCCTTCCATCCTCCAAATACGTGGGACTATGGGGGTGGTTGCTTGCAACTCTATGCGCAAGTGGTGGGACTGTGGTGCCAAATCCATGCAGGGACTATGGTGGTGGTTGCTTGCAGCTCTACGCGTGAGTTTTGGGAATGTGGTGGTGAGTGTGTGCAACTCTACACGTGAGTGTATAGTGGTTGCGTTTTGAAATTATATGTTTTTTTTTGTTGTGTTTTGTTTCATTTTCATTTTTATTTTATGTTGTTTTGATTTTCGTTTTTGTTTTTTGTTTTTTTAGATTATGTATATAATATATATTATATATAGGCCTAGACTATAACTCTAGACAAAAGATAAACTAAAGAGCATTCAAATAGGCCTAGACTATAACTCTTCCAAACTCTTCCA
This sequence comes from Picea engelmannii, assembly GCA_009831015.1. Lineage (NCBI taxonomy): Eukaryota > Viridiplantae > Streptophyta > Pinopsida > Pinales > Pinaceae > Picea > Picea engelmannii. The sequence goes on along the minus strand of ML785994.1, from coordinate 314,390 downwards.
TCTAAATCATTGCGGGGCCATCGAGAAAAGAGAATAAAGAGAAGGATGAGGGCTTTCCAAACATGTCTAGGCTTGTAGAAATATGTCTTAGGTGTGCTCCCTCATACAAGAGCCACCTCTATAGAAGCCTAATATAATGGCCACTAAGATACCTTTTCATAGATGCATGAAACATGTTACCTTTCCTTCAATATGAAATGAAATGGTCATGGAATATTCATTATTTAAAGAGCTAGGAGTCTCAATCAAACCTCTGGTCCCAACCTTGGCATTATCCACTCTGAAGAGTGTGCTTGTTGCTAAATAGGTCTTGACCATATCCTACAGAAAGGATTTTAAACTCCCTAATTGCTTAAGTAAATTGCTCCTTATCAAAATGAACCTCAAAGTCATAGCACTTAGTCTCAGATTCAAAATTAGTGTGGAAAATTTCTTTACTAATTCATTGGCTTGTTTCTTCATTAATAAAAGAAAATATGAACAAATGGGACTATTTCAATAAATTAGATAGGGATTCCCTCTGGTGTCATCCCTATATTTTTTAGCTATAGAGGGCCTTTTCTATCTACTTTTTGTAAAGTCAAACATCAACTACTTCATGGGACTCACCTCTTGAAACCAAAGACAGGGCAGTTGGTTAGTGGAAATTTCCTAAATGACTCCTTCCTAACAATTATCAAGGAGCAACCCTCATGGATACACATGGTTGAGTGTTTGGATTCTTGAGAGGTAAAATGTAGTAATGGTTTTTGTATGAGCGCAGTGATGGAGTGATATTGTCAGATTTTACAGATGTTGATTGGGTTGGATGTACTGAGGGTAGGACGAGCACTTCAGGTTTTTTCTTCGGCATTGGATCGAGAATTATTTCCTAGTTCAGCAGGAAGCATAAATCATCATTGGTGGTCTGGAAGTAGTTTACCTAAGTACATCGTTGGTATGATTAGGTGACATAAGTCACCTAATTCTTCTATCGTTAAATATATAGCATTCAATGAGATGTAGAGTGTATTGGAATATAACAATTATATCAAGAAGAATTAGGTGACACTTCCACATTATGCCCTAGTGAAAGCCTCTTTTATGAGTTTGAAAGGCTTCGTTGACAAAAAATATTAATTGGAAATATGAATCGATAATTTGTGACAAACCCTTCCTTGTTCCTGACCTAGTGATATACCATTCTATGAGACAAAGAGTTGCTTGAAATGGAACAATTATCATTAGATAAAGGTTTATTGGCACTTGCATATTATGCCCCTAGCACATACCTCCTCTATTAGTTTGAAAATGATTCATTGAAATTTTATACAAGGAAGAGTTGATCAACCCTTGTAGACTAGGTCAAATAAGGGAAAAGGATTAATTAAAAAGATCAAATGTGAAAGGGGCAATCAACCCTTCTTTATTATTCCCCTAAAGAAATGTCATTCTACGAGATGGAGATTTAACTAGAATGAAACAATTATATATACAAGGGTCAACTGACCCTTCCACATTATGCTCCCAGTGCAAATCTCTTCTTTGAGTTTGAAAAGGCTTCACTGAGAAGTTATACAAGGAAGTGTCAATCAACTCTTCTAGATTAGGAGATATAACAAAATTGATTAATTAAAAATCTAAATGCATAAGTATTGGTGGCCATGACCAACCCTTCCTTGTTCTTGACCTAGTTATATACCATTCTATGAGACAAAGAGTTGCTTGAAATGGAACAATTATCATTAGACAAAGGTTGATTGGCACTTGCACATTATGCCCCTAGCAAATACCTCTTCTATTAGTTTGAAAATGATTCATTGAAAATTTATACAAGGAAGAGTTGATCAAGCCTTGTAGACTAGGTCAAATAAGGGAAAAGGATTAATTAAAAAGATCGAATGCGAAAGGGGAAATCAACCCTTCTTTATTATTCCCCTAAAGAAATGTCATTCTACAAGCTGGAGATTTGACTAGAATGAAACAATTATATATACAAGGGTCAACTGACCCTTCCACATTATGCTCCCAATGAAAATCCCTTCTTTGAGTTTGGAAAGGCTTCACTGAGAAGTTATACAAGGAAGTGTCGGTCGACTCTTCTAGATTAGGAGATATAACAAAATTGATTAATTAAAAATCTAAATGCATAAGTGGTGGTCATTCCTTCTGTATTCTTCACCTAAAGAGAAACTATTCTAGGATACTAAGAGTTGACTGAAATGGAACAATTCTCTATAAAATGGTTTGTCTACCCTTCCACATTATTCCCCCAACAAATACCTCTTCTATTAATTTTAAAATGATTCGTTGAAAATTTATATAAGGAATGGTTGACCTATTCTTCCAAACTAGCTCAAATAACAATAAGGATTAATTAAAAATATGAATGCAAAAGGAGTTCCTAACCCTTTTTTAATCCTCCCTTAAAGAAATACCAATCCAGGAAAATGACAGTTAACTATAAGGGAACAATTATCTATAGAAGGGTTGATCGACCTTTCCACATTATTCCCCTAGTGAAAACCTCTTCCATGACTTTCAAAAAGGATTCACTGAATGAAGGATCAACTAACCCTTTGACCCTTCTAAACTAGGTTAAACAATGACAATGATGAATTAAAAATATGAATGCAAAAGGGGCAGTTGACCCTTACTTATTCTTCCCCTAAATATATACCATTTTGTAAAGGGAGAGTGGAATATAATGGAACAATTATCTATAGAATGTCCATCCAACTTTCAAATAATTCCCCGAACGTAAACCTCTTACGGGGTTTCACTAGTTAGGCAATTCTATACTATGTGAGTTCATATTGGGGGGTTTAAAATTCTAAAAACATGAAAAC
>ML785994.1:283636-297195 GCA_009831015.1 Picea engelmannii | reverse complement strand
TTTCTCTCTTCCAATACCTTATATCTTCTTTATGGATTTATTTTGATGATAGCCACCTACAAATGTCGATGCAATAAAATAATATCAAGGCATACATAAATTTGCATATAAAAGATAATATGTCAATAAGTTCCAATACAAATAACATAAGTACATTTTCCATTTTCCTTATAAAACAATACTTACCTCATGTATTTTCCAAGTACATAAATAATTTGTTTTATGTTGTTGTCAAAGTCATCTGGGAGAGATAAAGGTAGAACATACTGTAACAAAAAACAAATAATTATTATTTGTTTCAAAAAAATGTGTACCAATAAGCAAATATACTTTAACCTACTAATTACCTTAATGAATGTATGCCAGTCATGTGTTTTAACCCCACCAAAATCACCTTTTTTAGTTAAGATATTTTGTATGTTCGACAAAAACCCCGTCGGAAACCTAATTTTTCGAATGACCTATTTTACAATATTTCTTTGTTCCTCCGTCAATAACCAAGGAATACTAGTATTTTGTTCACGACCATCGCCATTAGAATTAATAATAACACTTTGCAAGGCGTGATTAGCTTCTCTTATGTTACAACAAATATTTCCAATTCTCTCTTTGTCAGTGCTTCCATATAATATTCGCCATAACAATTATGTTATGTTCTTCCCGATATGCATTGTATCAAACAAATGAACTATTTGTAGGTGCTCATAGTATGGCAATCTACTGAATTGCATCGGGTAACTTTTCATTCCTCGTGGAAGCCCATTCGTGACTTAACGACATTCATGAAACATCAACAAATTGAAATTAACACTAATTAATGGGACAAAATGAAATTAATAGTAATGAAATTAACCAAAGATTTATATAATAGGTCATACATAAATAATTTGCGTACCTTGACGATTTCTAATATATTACAACTTCTATAGGCAAGGTGTCATTCTTCGTGGTTTTTTTCTGTTTTCTTCTTTACCATTGAACTTTTCTTTGTCTGTAGTTCAATAAATATGGTTCTTTGGAAGAAAGTGCCTATACTCATCAAACATTTCCTTTGCTAAACTCCTTGAACGACGAGATTTTATCCTAGGACCACAAATTGGGCATGCAAATTTACCCTTTGTTTGAATACCTACAAGATATATGAATAAATGTAGCATCAAATTAGAGTTACAATTTAACATAATGCATGATTTTTTCAACAAAGATATATAATATTAAATCACAAAAATAAAGTAACAATATACCACAAAAATGTGTTAACCCGGGAGCATCATGAATTGTCCATGGTAGTATTCCATGGAATTGAAATTGTCTTTTCCCTATTGGTCTAGAGATGTCATACATAGTGATGCCAACCCATAACTTCAACAACTCATCGATGAGAGGCTCAATATATATGTTCATATCTTTAACCTGGTACCTACCTGATTGGTTCAACCTACAGTATGATTAATTATACTTATCTAGATGTCGTGATATATAAAATAAATAATTACCATGCACGAAACAAATAAATGAAATATTTTGTCATGCTTTAAAGAAAATAAAAGATAATTAAATACCCAAAACAATCATTGCCAACATTGTGTGCTCTCTCTTGATCGACATCCAAGGAGGAAGGTTATTGTTTATAACAAAAATAGGCCACACTGAGTACTTAGAACGAAGCTCTCCAAATGGATTGACACCGTCAGTTTCCAACGCAAGTCTAACATTACAAGGTTCTTCTTTAAAAATTGACCACTTTATTTGATGTAGTTCAATGCAAAACCATCTGCAGGCATTCGAAGAACATCGTCTCAAATTTTGTTCTTTGCATGGAAATCCATAAACTGTGTTATACTTTGGCACCTGAACAACCGCTGGAAATGTGGAATTATCGAAATATAACGAAGAACTTTGTGAGACACCTTCTTTGACGCTTTATCGATTCGATATCTACTTATTTGACATTGTGGGCATTCATTTTCTAATGCATATTGTCCATAATATATGATATGATCATTAGGACATGCATTAATAGCCTGATAGTCCATTCCAATTTCTTTCATAATCACGGATATTTCTTGATATGTGCGTGGAAAAATATTTGACATCGGTAATAGAACATCACCTAAAAATCTACAAAATTCTAAAAAATAAGTCAATGTAAACAATATTAATCATCAATATATCATCCAATATACTAATTTACAAATTAGAAAACAATAGCAATATAGGAAAAAATTGAACCTTTTAAGCATTTGTGAACATGCAGGCATAAATAATTAACAAATTAAATACCTTAATATCTGTGTGAGGCATGTGTTTGATAAACCATTCAAAACCTTCAGGTTCACCAACAACAATATAGAAGATAAAATATTTGTTGTTGAGCCTTCATAAAGAGGTTGGCGTGACTTCTTGAGTAGAGGATCAACATCATGACTATCATCCTGGTTGTCCTCATCCATTGGAGCAAATGTGCCTTGGATCAATCTATGTATCTTATCTTCCTGATTTGAATCACTAACATTATCTCCATCCATATCATCATTAATAACTTGATCAACAACTTCAATATTCTGATCTCGAAGTTCATCTCCATGTAAAGTAGTATTTCTGCTAGTACTTGGCAAATAACTCTTTGGAGGTCGATACTTTGGGGGCATCGTCTATATATTTAAAAACAACATAGAAAATTTAGTGTGTATAGAAAATATAAAAATCTCAATAAGAAATATTACTAAAATTCATGACATACTGATTATTACAGAGAATACATTAAATATTGAATCCTCTTACCAAGGGACGATATTCATAACCCCCTTTGGCATTCCCCTTCTCCCTACAATGTCTTTGGGTTGTTGTTATTAAAAGTATTCTATTTTTCAAGCCTCTACAATCATAGCAAGGTAAATAACATTTTCCATCGCCCCTTGCCTCTAATGTCACTCTTAACCGAGCAAGCTTCCTGTCATTTTCGTTCATTGTGACAAATCCTTGTCCTGACAAGTAATTGTCTTACCTACACCATACCAAACATTAAGTTGTCAATTTTTTATATTTTGGCTACTCCTTTTGATTATGATATGTTTATTTACATTGACCTACATCTTTATAATAAGGTCAACATCTTTATAATAAGTTGATCATATGTGCAGAGGATCAACATCATGACGACATAGACAACATATTTATAATAAGTTCATATGTGTACAAATGTTTTCTTTATATAATAACGACATATATACCTAACATAAGTTTAGGGTTAGTGTTTATGTATATTATTAGTCCTTGCTAAAGCAGGGAATATAGAAATCAATTACTATCATTTCACCAATCAGGGTTGAGTTTCAAGAGCAATTCCATATCTTTATCAATGAAAAGAGAGAGAGATTATAGCTAAAGTTGAAGGGAAAAGGGTATGTGGATTACATAAACCTAGAATATTATGGAATCCACATACCCTTTTCCATAGAATATACTAACTAGATCCAATTAAAACAAAAGACATGAAATATGGTACTACACATATTATAATATATTATTAAGGAAAAAACAAGCTAAATGTAAATTGGACATTTGAAAAAAAAATTACAAGTTAAATGAGTACATCAATAAAAAATAACATACTAACCTTGCAAGTTCAAAATCCAAGCTATGTAGATCGAGAATTGGATTTGTTCAACTGGTGGGTGATGGGAAAAATAAACATCTCAAACAAAATCCAAGAATAGTGTCGCAACTATAGAAATTGTGTCACAATGTCTCTTAAAATCATGTATATATAGATAAAATAGTCAACTAGCCGTTAACACCGACCAATGAGATAGGCAAAATTTTCGTCGCTATTACCACGAAAGTTCGCCGCTACAGCGACGAAAATCCAGACTAGGTTAAATTAATATTTCCGTGGATATTGCAACGAACTTTCATGGCAATATCGACGAAAATCCCACCCTATTTAAAAATCTGATGAAACTAGTGGAAGCGTGGAAAATTTTCGTGGAATAATTTGCCAATATGTAGTGGTGCCTGGTAATGAGCATTGATACTATCATCACACAGATCCAGCAACACTTCCTGGACTTGAACATGATTTCTACTTCTGAGAGAAAGAATATGATTTTAGCCATAAATAGATGGCTTAAAAAGTTGGACAAGCTTCTCCAGCAAACCTCTAGAATGGTGCAACAATGCACAATACCCAGTTTTAATGTTATTTCTTGTTATCGTATGAGCAAACAACTTACCAGTTTTATTTCAAATATCGAAAAAATTTTGAAATTGGTTCTCGTGATTGTCTGGGCTCAAACTCAAGAGCTCCTACTTGGGCAGTCTATATAGAGAGAAAGCTTCCAACCTGGTTCAACCAGTTCTTGTCGAACTACCTTGTGGCAATCTAGTGCTCCAACTACAGGCTTCTTCATCCAAAAACCCCTTATAGTAGGACAAGGGCAGGACAAAGCCTTTGCAAGACTCCATGAATTTGTAATGTATGATGAGGGAGAGGCTATGTCTCTCTTTCGCATTGGCGTGGTTAGTAAGGGTGGATCTAGGAAGGGTTGAGATATGGAGGGTTAAATCCAATGATTCACGGGTCTAAATTTGAAGTTTCGGACATTTGAAAACTCAAGAGGTAAACCTTGAAGAGTTAGGAGGATTAAAATCTTGAGGGGTTAAGGTTTTGAAAGAGTTTGACAGGCCTGGCTTCCATAAATAAATTTGGAAGACAGACGAGTTCTCTCAGGGAAGTGAGACTATTTCCATGGAGAGCAATTTGTAATTCTTATGGGAACAAAAGAAAGTGCGACCTAAAATGCATAATAGAAGCGTCTCGAAGGTTAAATATTGGCAAGTATATATAGGAACAGGGCACGTGGTAGAGAAACTATTTTTCAAAGATGGGAATTGGCGGTTAAAGGTGTGGTTTTCCTATGGGAGGAGCAGCGTTTATTAAGTATCCATGCCTGGACTCCCGAAGCAATTTTCGCAGAATGGCCCCAGATTACTAAAATTTGTGGTCGATTGCGAGGGGCTTTCATGAATTACCTCAAATCGTTGCCTCGGGGGGAGGCTGCGAAAAAGTGGAAGAATGAGATCGAGGCTGTGGACAAGGAGCTCTGCAGGGCTTCGAATATGAGGGAAAAATAAAAAAATATATGAAGAAGTATTTTGAGCTGGAGAGTTTGAGAGAGGGTATCACGGTACAAAGGAATTTTCTCTATAAAAATCTTGAAAATACCAAGAGGCAAAAGACAATGTTCATTTGGCAAGGTGGTGGTTGTATAGCTAGTTAACTGGAGATATACATGTCATAACATTCAAAGTTGTTTCAAGGCCGTGCACGGAAAAATCTCAACAAGTGTTAATTCTTTGACACTTACAAAGAAGGGATGAGAATAGATCTGGATCACATCAGAAATATTGATCTTAGAAATATTAATGTACTTAGTCAGTGCATATATGCTTAGATGCTAAGTAGGCTTATAACCCCAAAATTTGGTGGTAGCAGCATTAAATGCCATGACTTATAGCACCTCAGAGCATTAAACATATGTCAGACCTGTCCATCAAACATACTTAGAGACGGGGAGATGAGGAACACGTGTAAATTTTATGTTTTTTTGGATTTTGTTTTGTTTTTTATTTAATTTTTTTTTAAATGTCATGTCCAAGAAGGGGAATTTAGTCCCATCCATAGTTTCTACCAATGAAAAATTAGAAATAATCATTTTGTAAATTTCAAAATTATTTTTTAAGTTTTTAAAAATTCAATTTAATATATAGTTTTGTTTGAACATTATGAGAACTTTAGAAAAAAATTTAGAGTCAATGATCTTTGACTGTGAATCGATCGCTATATATCCTTCCAGAGGCAAGTATAATAACCCTCTTGTAGAAAATATTCCTACTTTGCACTCTTGTCTTGCACCACCAAATTTTTACATCATTCCCATAACTATGCATAATCCTTATACTATGTGACATCTATATTTTCAATGAAAATCTGATTGTTTTATTCTTCATGGACTTTGACATCAGCGCTCACCTAATCAATGTATTTTCAACTTTTGTTTCCTTTCTAGACTACTGCTTTAACACAACTTTGTATCTTTGCATCATCTCAATCCACTTCATTTGTCTATGGTTCAACTTCCCATGATTTGAATGAATTTCAACACTTGCTTATCCATATACAAAACAAATTCTTTTGGCATCTCTAGTTATTTATCATTTGTACTATTGTATAGAACTCATTGTCATTTGTCAAGTGTTTCTTCCATAGATTCTCATTCAAATTATCACTAAATTATGATACCACCATTATTTCTTAACTCAACATCGCATCACTAGAATTCCCACTTACACCCTAATCGACTTGAAATGCCTTTTTAAATGAAAGAAATATCAACATCGGTGCCTTAATAATCTTTTTCTTCAACAACTTAAAACTCTTTTTTTCTTGTGTATCCTAAGTAAATCTTTGTACATATGTTAATAAATCCCTTGATTAGTTTCTTGTAAAAATTGGCAATACCATGGAAACTCACTACTTGTGTAACATTGCTTACTTTAGGCCAATCCAGAGTAAATTTGGCAAATTTGGCTTTGTTTTAATTATGCACAACCCTCCTGTGATTACAAAAAAGCCAATATGCGTCCATGTGTCCTTCACAAATTCACATTTATTCATATTAGTATGTAGTTGTATTCTAATCAATTTCTCAAATACTAATCACATATGCTCTAAGTATTCTTTGTTGTTTCCACTAAAAATTAAAATAGTATCCCAATATACAACTATATTCTTACCAATTTATAGTGTCAACACCATTGTCATAAATCACATGAATTGTAATGTCCCCCAGCTTAACCGAAGAACATTACTTGTGGAAAATACACATAAATTCGAAAAATTTTGAGGTAAATAGATTCTTGTAGCTTACCAACTATGAATTATATACATATTTAACCATTGAAAAAAAACAATTATTTAAGCGAAACTACATCATACTAGCTAACATGAATGTCGCTTCCTCTCTGAGACAAGTTGTGTGTGCAATAGCCTTGTACCGCATGCGACAATTATTTCCCATCACGTGCGACGATTCAATCTGTAATGTACCCATCTTTCAAGATGATTCTTGTCATCGCAAGGAAAACTACTGTGTTGAAATGAAAACTTAAAAGGCACCAACACATATAAAATGAACCAAGGAGCAGCAAGTCCATAAAAATAACAACAAATAACATGTTGATTTACCCATGCATCGAACAACACATATAAAAACTATTGAAGATGTATCTTCAATAGTTTTCTTACATTCTAGTTGACCATGATTCCTTCCTTTGAGTACTTCTGCATAACTCTTTCTATTTTCATCATTCTTCTTTTCTAGCAACCTAGAGTACTTCTCTTCATTCTCTATAACTGATGTGGATGTTTATGTCTCTTCAATGTTCTTGTTGAGCTTGACGATTTTACTTATCAATGTGACAACTTCTTCTTCAAGCTTCTCAACCTCTTCTTCTTTCTTCATTATCTGAGACTGCATGACTTCTTTTGTTCTTTTCGCTTCTTCATGTTGAATTTTTTATGTGATTATTTCTTCTTCAAGTCTTTTCTCTTATTGACCAAACTCTGCCTCAAGCTGGTTTAGATCGTTAGTTCTTTCCTTTAGATGATATGTCAATATCTTCTCTCTCATTTATTCTTCTTCCTTTTTTGCTACTATGTTGGCTTCCAAATACTTCTTTTGATATTCAAGATTTTCTTCAATCTTTCTGGCTTCCTCTAGATGAATTCGTAAGTTCTCGGTGACATATTGGGCTTCTTCAAAAATGTGAACACTTTCCTTTTGCTTCATCAATTCTTTCTTGAGTGACTTGTTTTCTTCTCTTATGTCATCTAAATCACTAATCAATTCTGATTCATAATTGTATTCCTTTTCAATTAGTTTTTTTGTCTCATTTCCTTCATGGCATTCTATTTCAAGATGTTTGTGTTTTTCCCAATCAAAGAAAAGCAACATACCTCTGGTGATTATGTGCTCTTCATATTCTGAATCTGTTTGACATGGTGAACATATTTCTTCTTGATTTGTACTTGCATCTTCATTGGCATTTTATGAATCTACGGTGGGTGAAGAATAAATATCATGTAACTTATCCCAAAGTTATTTGACTGATGAATATTTACCAACCTTTTCTCTTACCAGATTAGGTAATCCTTCCCAAATGAAATCCATTGTTATTTTGTTATTATTCTTCAATTCCTTCTTGGTTGCAGTCTTTTCCCTTTTTGAACTATCATATCCTATAACGAATGATAGCCAAATATAATACCCTTATGCCTGTAAAAACACTTTCTTCCTTCCACTCCACATATCATTCTTTAAACCATTCTAACCATTTAACAATGGTACTCCATTCTTAGAATAATCCATGATCTTCTTCCAGTGGTTAAACTATTTCTTGAAGGAACCTTGCTCTGATACCAATTGTTGGATTACTGAGAGGGGGGGTGAATTAGTAATAGAGAAATTTAATCATTTTTAACCATATAATGCAAGTGTTATATATCAATGTAGCATTATCATCCAATAATTGCAGAGTAAATAAACAATGAAAAAATGAGAAATCATACACATACACAGTACACCAGTGTTTTTACGTGGAAACCAAAAGAAGGAGAAAACCACAGAATGTGTTTTCTAATATGTCTTTAAGAATTACATTAATTGGAAGCACCAACTTCCTTTGTTTTCTAGTTACAACTGGAAGGAGGCTCCAGCCCCCTAGTTTCTCAGGCTACAACCTGAGGGAAGCTCCAAATCCCCAATTCTCTAGCTACAAATAGAAGGATGCTACAACCCCCTATGTTCTCTGGATACAACCAGAAGGTGGCTACGACCACTTGTCCTTTCCTCATCCAACCACCCTAAAAAATAAGTAGAATGATGGAACGACTGTCACATTATCACTGTGAGATAAACTATTGTAAAAATGTACCAATCAACCTGTAATCTACCTGTAACAACCTGTACCAATAAATTGTTTCAACATGTACCATACATCAACCTGTACCATAAACAAATGCATCAACCATGCACCAAACCTATACAAATAACCTGTCACAACAACCTGTAATCAACCTATACCATAAACAAGTGCATCAACCATGCACCAACATGTACCTCAACCTGTAACATCAATGAGTGCATAAGCCATGCACTAAATATGTACCAATCATGCATCAAATACACATAAACTATGACTCATCAAGATGTACCAACATCATCAACTATACACCTCGTGTATGTGTCAGCTCGTCAACTACTTGTCTCAACCATGTACACAATATGTACCTCAACCAAAAGCCCTCATCAATTTCATCATCCAAATATGATTTGTAAAACTGTAATAGACTTGGTGTATATGATCACATACCTGCAAACCTTCCTTAACTTTAACAACAAGAGACTAGCATTTTCATCAAACTTTACTTTAGTCTCACATGACTAATTTTGGATTAGTCTACAACCCTAACTTGCAATAATCATAACTATGTACCTGTAATGAATAAAGATCTGAAAATAGTACACAATTTTCTTCAATGTCTTTTATGCAATTCCTCCAAGTTTTACTACTTGGAACCTCTCAAAAAAGGAGTTATATCAAAAATGGCATACCTTATTGAATTTTGGCTTATTCTAGAGAGAGAAATTGTAGAGCGTTCCCCACACAAAATATTTTTTGTATGATTCTAAAAATGGTACACGGAATACTAAAGACTGTACTCTAACCAATACATTTGGTCTTACGAAATTTGGATTTGTTATGAAGAAGTTATGACGTTTTTACCTGAAGCACTTGTTTTAGACTAGTTTCAGGACTAGCCACAAACCTTATTTTCCAAGGAGTGTAACTCCACAAATACTGTTGATACTGAGAGGGGGGTGAATCAGTATCAAGTACAATTTAAAACATTTTTCAACTTATACTTAAACCATTCAACTATATCCAATGAGAAATGAACAATAGTATAAGAGTTACACCAATACACCACAATACACCATGCACAATATATGAGAAATAATCAATAGTTATTGTTCAAGGGATGTAATGACTTCCAAAGGTAGCTACAGATTCCAAATGTAAAGGGAGGGATAAACCTCCAAGAGAAAGATACAATCCTTCAATATCAAGAGAGAGTTGAACTCTTCATCCTTGCCCCTTCCTTCCACCCAAGAATGTATGACAGATAATAAAACTTTACATTAAATCATCACCATCAACCAATCATCACATGGAACCTGATAATGCTTCCTGAGACTTCTTCAATTTTTGCAATTCTTAAATTCTTGGAGTACTCTGATCCTGTAGATAATATTACTCAATGTATTCTCTAAAACTCCTCCAATTTTCACTCCTTGAATCCTCCCCAAAAAGAGGTTATAGAAAGAATTGTAGACTTTATTCAATTCTGGTCTATTCAGGAGAGTGAACTTGCACAGAATGTCCTATGCTCAATAATTAACATCTGATTATGAAACTCACACACAAGAAACTATAGTCTGTAATATTTCCAATGAAATTTGTCCCACTTCATTTGGATTCTCTATGAATAAGTTATGACTGTTTTTCCCAGAAAACCTATTTATTGACTAGCTTCAGGACTGGTCACAAACCCTATCTTCCACAGAGTGTATCTCCATAATTATAGCGAATCAAGAGCTGAAATTTTTACCAGAGGTAAATTGATATGTCTTCTCAAGACCATAGTGATTTCACCATATGAATCATTCTATAAAAAACATTATAGAAAAAATGGTAAGATGATCTGAAAATAACATACCTTAGAACACATCACCAAAAGACTTCATCCTCCCTTGAAATCCGGCCTTATTTTCTTCTTATTTCCTCTGAAATTTGACCTATATCAAATGAATGTATAATGATGTTTATTTATACCATTTATGTCACTTCCTTTTAACATTAAGGCCGACCTGACACTTTCTTATTTTGTAATTCTTTTCTTTAATTATCTTCAGGGCCTACATGTACTTCCTTATTCAATTCACTTTGTCATCTTCAAAAATTCATTTCTCCTCAACCATGAATATCCACGTGACGTGCCACATACCACTGGAAAAAACATGATGTATACTATCCATCCATGGGTGTTGTATCTGCATGTGCATTTTCCTTCATGTCCAAATACCTTCATCAATCTTGTGGTCCAAAACCCATGACTAGGGTTGAGTTCAATGACAACAACCAATCTTCCAACAATCTCCCCCTTTGTCATTGATGGCAACACTCATGATCCCCCTATCATCATGATCCCAATTTCTCTCCCCCTTTGACATCAATGGAAAAGGTTAGGGCTACTCCCCCTGAGTTTAATGGAAAACTGTAACTCTCTTCTTTGGGGTTGCTCCCCCTGAACATGTGGCACTCAATAATACTTCATCCTTATTTTTGGTCTTTGGGACATTTTCTTCCTTAGAATCCTTTTGTGTGGCTTCTATATTCTCTCTCTTCTTCATGTCTAGGATGTATATGTTGTTCGTTCTTCTTGTTGTAGTTGCAACCAATCTTCCTGAGTTATTTTCTCTGATTTTACATTTTCGGGAATCAAACATAAGAGTGTATCCTTGATCACACATTTTACTAACACCGAGTGGATTATGATTCAAGTCTTCAAACAATAGAACATTCTTTGCTTTTAGATTTTTTCTTCCAATATTTACTACACCTTCTCCAAGTATTTTGGCAGATGAGTCATCTCCAAATGCAACATTGCCACTCTTTCTCTTCAAGCTGATGAATTTGTCTTGATCCCTGGTCATGTGTGAAGAACATCCATTGTCTATGTACCATTCATCTTCTTCTTTACATTCAGCGGTCAATGTTATTTGACAATCTTCAGTGTCTGGAATCTCTTTCCTTATTCATACTATGGTTGGCATAGGGACATCTTCATTCATATATCTACAATCTCGTACTTTGTGACCAAGATAATTGCATTTGTAGCATACAATATTTTTGTCCATCAACGGGTAAAATGAATTATAACTTATGTTTACAAATCCACGATTATTTTCATAACTTATGTTTACACCATTCGTGTTTCTTGCATATTTGTTCCTTTCATTGATTCTGCAATTAATTGCCTTATGTCCAATATTTTTGCAAGTATAACAATGACCAAAAAAGAAATTTTGATACCTGGGAGTAAGTGACCTTCTTTGTGATGTAGTCCATCTGGGTTCATAATATACTCTTCTGTAGTTTCCTTCATACTGATTGAAGATTCTTTGATTCCTAAAGGTGGGAGGTCTTCTTGGATATTCATCTCTTTTGTAATCATTCCTTCTTTCTGGTATCCTGGTCCACTTCTCATCAACTATTTGTGTAGCTCTTTCTTCAACCTTCTTGTTGGTATTTTCATATTCTTTGTATGAAGTTTCACCCATGCATCCAAGATGTGTTAATTCTTTTGGCACTTGAGAGTTTCTTAATCTTTTTCTCAATGAGACAACTTCTTGTTCAAGTTTCTCACAATCTTCTTCTTTCTTTATCATTTGGACCTTATTTACTTCTGTTATTATTCTTGCTTCTTCGAGTAGAGTTTTCAAGGAAATGGTTTCTTCTCTTAGTTTCTAAAATTCTTCTAATTGTTTATTTAAGCTTATAACTGTTTTTTCATAACTACCCAATTCACTTCTTAGTTTTCTACGCGTGTCTTTGAGCTTGCTATTTTCAATCTCAACATGCTTCAATTTTTTAAGATTCTCATCTTCTTGTTGAATCATTTCTACTTCATGATTTTCTTCTTCTTCATTGTCATCTCTTTCAATCCTTGGATGAGGACATCCAAATTCAACATGTCCTACTCCTTCACAATTAAAGAAAAAGAACTGACCTCTATTTTCTTCTTTGAAATCTGAGATGTTGTAATCTTCTTCAACTTCTTCTTCTTCTGCGTCTTCCCTTGCATAAAGGTCTTGTAGCTTGTCCCAAATCTCTTTTGTTGATGCACATGATCCCACTTTGGATTTCACTGAATCTATCAATCCATCCAGGATGGTATCTATTGCCATTTTTTTATTCCTTTTTGCTTCCTTCTGAGCTGTAGTCTTTGGTTTCTTCAAAGCATTGTATCCTGAAGAAAATGAGAACCAAACATCTTCCCCAAGAGCTTTCAAGTAAGTTTCCATTCTATTTTTCCAGTGTTTAAAATTCCTTTCATCAAATGGTGCAATCCCATTTGGAATGTTGTCTTCCATTTCTGCATAGGATCTTCCTTCCAGTGGTTAAATTGTACTAAAGGTAACCCGCTCTGATACCAATTGTTGAAATTTGATTTGTAAAACTGTAATAGACTTGGTGTATATGATCACATACCTGCAAACCTTCCTTAAATTTAACAACAAGAGACTAGCATTTTCATCAAACTTTACTTTAGTCTCACATGACTAATTTTGGATTAGTCTACAACCCTAACTTGCAATAATCATAACTATGTACCTGTAATGAATAAAGATCTGAAAATAGTACACAATTTT
>ML785994.1:262774-283003 GCA_009831015.1 Picea engelmannii | reverse complement strand
GGTAGACTTTATTCAATTCTGGTCTATTCAGGAGAGTGAACTTGCACAGAATACCCCGCACTCAATAATTAAAATACAATTCTGAAACTCACACAAAAGAAACTAAAGTCTGTACTCTTTCCAATGAAATTTTTCCCACTTCATTTGGATTTTCGATGAAGAAGTTATGATTTTTTTACCCGGAACACCTGTTTATTGACTAGCTTCAGGACTGGTCACAAACCCTATCTTCCACAGAGTGTATCTCCATAATTATAGCGAATAAAAAGATAAACTTTTTACCAGAGGTACCTTGATATGTATTCTCAATAACATAGCAATTTCACCATCTGAATCATTCTAGAAAAACATTTATAGCAAAAATGGTAAGATGACCTGAAAATAACATACCTTAGAACACATCACCAAAAGACATCATCCTCCCTTGAAATCCGGCCTTCTTTTCTTCTTATTTCCTCTGAAGATTGAATTATATCAAATGAATGTATAATGATGTTTATTTATTCCATTTATGTCACTTCCTTTTAACATTAGGGCCGACCTGACACTTTCTTATTTTGTAATTCTTTTCTTTAATTATCTTCAAGGCCTACATGTACTTCCTTCTTCAATTCACTTTGTCATCTTCAAAAATTCATTTCTCCTCAACCATGAGGATCCATGTGACATGACACATACCACTGGAAACAACATGATGTATAATATCCATCCATGGGTATTGTATCTGCATGTGCATTTTCCTTCATGTCCAAATACCTTCATCAATCTTGTGGTCCAAAACCCGTGACTAGGGTTGACATCAATGACAACAACCAATCTTCCAACAAATACAATGACCCACGAGGTGAAATTTTTATCACAACTACTTTGATATTTTTTCTCAACGGCCTCCCAGTTTCATGGTCTGAATCATTCTAGAAAAAAATTTATTTAGAAAATGGTGAGATGACCTGTAAATAACATACCTTAGAAAGCATCATCAAAAGAATTTATCCTCCCTTGAGTTTCGTCCTTCTTTACTTCACCTTCCCTCTGAAATTAGGCTTAGATATCCGTCGGTTACCTCGGTCACTTGTAGATATTCAATATGCTCAAGTGTGATTAAAATGAGAGAGTCTTGCCTCTTATTTATACTTTCATGTAGCTTCCTCAAGGGGTTACATGTTAACCATCTTAACCCAGTTTCCTTATTTTAGGGCTAACCCACTTCTAACCACTTGTCCACTTAGTAATTTCTCCATTAAATTTATTATTTAAATAATTTATTTTGTATCCACTTTTACTCATAGTACACTCATCACTTCACTTTATTATTTAAATTACTTTATAACCATCTTAACCCACTTTCCTTATTTTAGGGCTAACCCACTTCTGACCATTTGTCCACTTATTCTCCATTAACTTTATTATTTAAATAATTTCTTCTGTATCCACTTTGACTTATAATAAACTCATCACTTCACTTTATTATTTAAATAATTTATTCTTTGCAACCACTTTGACTAATTTGACCTTTTGGGGCTTCTAGATGACGCATGAGGGTTCTCCAACTTCACATGGCCATAACTCTCTAACCATGAGGAGTTATGTGAAGTTCCACATACCACTGGAAATGGCATGACATGTACTATATATCTAGAATAGTATTTCCTTGAAATATATCAAAACTCATACCATTATCCATCAAACAAAATTTCTTCCATTACCCAAACCTTTGTGCTACCAGAATTTGCTACCGAACTTTCTTCAAGGGTTGACATCAATGAAAACCAACCCAATTAATCAACATTTTATATAGAAAAAATACATAATTATCAAGATCCAAAAGAAATGGATCTGAAAACCTCCTCATACATCTTTAGTTTATGGTTTCAAATAATCAAGGAGGATATAATATCTAATCTCCAAGTCGAATTGATGAGGTGGCTCATCAACTGTTGTCTATAAGTTATTTTAGGAAAATAAATCTGGCAAATTCCTAAAACATAGGGTCCAAAGATCTCTTTGTATCTCCAAAACCATGATATCTGTGTAAAAATTGAGAGAGGTTTTTGTAAATCAGTTTTTTTCTGACAAAAATTTTTTCCATAGTTTTAAACTCCATCTCTAGTTTCTTGGAAAATGTGCCTAAAATTAATGTCTAAAACATGAAAATGATTTATGTGAAATTTTGAAAAATAGGCCTCAAAGATATATCCGAATATCTAAAATTGTGATAGTTGTTGAAAAAAGGAGAGAGGTTTCTCTAAATAGGTCCATTCTTGACAAAAAAATTTCCAGTTCTTTTAAATTTGTCTCCAGTTTCTCGAAGAACGTTCTCAAATTTGGTGTCTAAAACAGGAAAAAATAGCAAGCTACAGGAAGGTTTCAGTAGCGCCTTTCTTTCCATGCAGATTTTTTATATTTGCTTTGTCGATGCACCTTGTAGCTCTTCTGTCTCTGGAATGTAGTAAAATTATTGCTTGATCTCAGCCTTCTCTAGATTGTCTTTAAGAACAGTCAAATTGTCTCGTTTCAAAGAGGACTTGGTTAAAGCTTTAGATTTCAGACTTAGCTTTTTTGTTGTCCTAGTTACATGCCTCATTGGGTGCTCTGCCAATTGTTTACCTTTCTCATTCTTTCTCTATTTCTTACCTTTAACTTTTTCTACAGGTTCATCTTGTATGGACCGTTCAATCTTCTGCTTAGCCGATCTTCTGACCTAGATTTCTTTACAATTGTTAGGTTTGTCTTTTGGACCAGGAGATTTATTCTGAATTTGAAATTCCATCTCTGACTCTGCTTTTAAATTCTTTCTCTGCATTTTGGTCACCCTGGCTACATGGGAATTTTCCTATAATTCTTTAGTCTCTTGTTGTGGCTATGAATTCCTTTTGTTGGATCTGGTTATTCTAGATACAAGGGAAGTTTCTTTTGTTGAAACGGAAGCTTTAGGAACCCTCTTCGCCTATTTTTTTTTATTTTTGTTCTAGTGCGGCTTTAGGCTTGGATCCTTGTTCTTCAAGATTGAGTGATTTGTCCACTTTTATTAGGAGCCATGATACTGATTTTAATCCCTGTAGATCTGTGAATGCTTATGGTTCCATTCTAATTTTGGGACTTCTGGAAATATAAATGTTGTGGGGAAAATTTACCTTACCCACTTCCTTTGAATGACTATCACAACTGAAAACACGACTTGATCATAATCATAAATTATATTGGATTTTAGGAAATGATCTTAGAAAATTGTTAACACGATCTTGGGGAGTTGGTGCAATTGAATCAATGATTATTTCTGGTGCTACAAGAATAATAGTATTCTTGTAGATCCTTTTTCTCTTTTCATAATTTCAAATTTAAAATGAGAAATAAGACTTGTATCTTGATGGAAAATATTGTAATTGTATTATTCTAAATTTTATCACACTAATACATGTCATAAAATGCTCAGAAAGGATAATGCAAGCACACTAAAAGAGTATAGAAGAAGAAAATCAAAGTAAAAAACGATGTTAAGAAAGGGTAGAGCAGGGAAAAGAGTAGTTACACAGTCATTAACAAAATTAAGGACTAACACTGGCTCTTTCTAGGGATGATGCTCTCCCTGTGAGGCATCTAGAACTCACAAACCAACGTGCCTTCATCCTATATATCCATGCAACATGTCATTCAATGTTGAAACCATACCATAGAAGTGTCTTATCCATTGGGCTATGGATTCTTTATTATTGATCTACAGCATACCAATAAACTGACAACAAACTGCTCGGATGCAAGCTTATTCAACCATACTACTCTATTGACTTGCTGAAATCATGTTGATCATGTGTAGCGGAATTTCCAATGCAACCATGTAATCATTTTACTAAGAAAATGGTCGTCTTTACAACTAAACGAAAGAATACAGAAAAACTAAGATGTTTGCAGCAAAAATTTAATATACTGCTTATAGTCACCACCATATTTTGTTTGCATATTGAATGCTACAATGTTGGAAGCTTCTGTAAACACTGAATCCATGTAAATGGATACTGGATATTGAAGGGAATGACAAAATTCCATTCAATGTAGCAGACCAAGTTTTTGATCTATAATTTATGCTCCATCGATGAAACAAGAATCCTCTTGAAATAATGTCTGAATATCAAACATTCCATTACAAATTGGGACAGCAGAGAGCTCTTGAAACTGTCCATTATATTCTTGACCTGGGGATCCTTTAATAGTGTTTGAAACAAGAATATCAAGAGGATCGGAAGGAAGCATATTGTCTTCATTAATTTCAACATCAGAAATAACATGCTCAATGTAATATGCATCATGTTGGAATGTTTCTTCAAAATATCCATAATGACAGTTACATACTAGTTTATTGATATCACATCCTAAGCATGCTAATATGGAAATCTGCTTATCATAATCAATCTCTAATTCTGAATTATAATTGTCAGACACAAGCTATGATTCCTCGCAGATAATGGATTCAATTCCCTCATGAAATTGTTGTTCAAATTGATCCACATCATGAAATTTTGGATCCAAGACTTCGATATCATTATCATATTCATAAAAAACATGAGAACTTTGATACATATCTAATGATGAAGAATAAGCATTATGATCTTCAAGATGATTTACAACAAAATTTTCTTCAATAAAAAGTTGATCTTCACAAGAACTTGCAGCAGCAAGATCTTCATGATGAACACCACTCAAATTACAAGAAACATCTTGAAAGATATCAAATCCAACCTTAGATTCATTCTTTTGACATATTCCTTCATGAATTTTATCACTAAAATTTTCCCAATCATTAGTGCTAAGAGATTTAATTTGTTCACAGCAATCATGCAATAGGAGCTCAGCAAGATAAATCCTCTTACAATATGAATGAAAAATAGCATGGAAATCCTTTAATGATGAAAGACTAGAAATAGGTAGAGATTGGTACCATTGTCTCGCCTCTCCTTCCAAGGATTACATAAACATTTTCATCAATACATCTTCATGATGAATATTCTGTTGGTCCATGTATTGATGGAACTCAATCAAATGTTGAGCAGGATGACCATGATCATCTCCTTTGAACCTTGGAAGGTGGTCTACCCACTCATATATTGTAGGCACATCATTTGGGAATCCAGGAACAATAGAGAAATCGAATGGAGAAAACCTCCCTACCATAATGGCTTCCATAACCTTCGTCATCCCGGATCAGTGGAGTCGTCAACGGATCCTTCCTTCATGGAGTCACCAGGTGAATGATGCAGTCATTAATTGTGTCCAACACTTGTTCACCATCAGGAGCTAGATCTAATCATTATCATTCTTCCCAGGGAAGATGTCTTTGTTCCTTCGTCCTCGACAACGGTGCCAAAAGATGTTAGTCCCTAAAGTTGCACTTGACTGCTAAAGGGAAAGCTATGGAATCATCAAATTATTGCAATGTATTTTATAGATAAATGTATATTGGGTTTTTAAATTGGTTTGAAGGTTAAGAAGTGGGTAAAATAACAATATCAATCTCAGATAACAAGAACAAACTCTTATCACACTTTCTTAGTAAATGGTAGTCAACCTGATGAATTAGATAGCTGATTATAACATGAAAGATAGAAATATGTAAGTTTTCAATATGTCCACTCACATAGGAAATCATTGATCCTAAATATCATTCAAGAACAAGAACATGTACTTAAACACAAATCGGGTTATGAAAAAGCAATCAGCAAAATCTTCACTGGCTTAAATCATGAACAAGATATATCAAATTCTTCGCAAAAGATAAATATGCATTCAAGTAAGAAAAGGAAGAATAAAGATAAGAAGAGGAGTCTAACCATCAGATAGTCTTTTCCATTTAGTACAAAATGTAATAAGTCCTAGTATTTACAATCAGAAACAGAGTTTTCTTCAAAAATATCACCACTTCCCCCTCCTTTAATTTCTCCTTCTATAGAGTTTATATAGAAAAAATACATAATTATCAAGATCCAAAATAAATGGATCTGAAAACATCATCATCTGTATTTAGTTTATGGTTTAAAATAATCAAGGAGGAGATAATATCTGATATCCAAGTCGAATTGATGAGGTGGCTCATCAATTGTTGTCTATGAGTTATTTTAGGAAAATAAATCTGGCAAATTCCTGAAAAATAGGGTCCAAATATATCTTTGTATCTCCAAAACCATGATAGTTGTGTAAAACCTCAGAGAGGTTTTTGTAAATCAGTCTGTTCCTGACAAAAAAAATCCCGAGTTTTAAAATTCATCTCCAGTTTCTCAAAAAAATGTGCCTAAAATTAGTGTATAGAAAAGGAAAGTGATTTTTGTGAAATTCTTAAAAATAGGCCTCAAAGAGATATTTGAATCTATAAAAACGTGATAGTTGTTGTAGAACCGAGAGAGGTTTTTCTAAATCAATTTGTTCCTGACAAAAACCTTTTCCAGTTTTTTAAAATTCATCTCCGGTTTCTCGAAGAACATTCCCAAAGTTGGGATCTAAAATAGGAAAAACCAACAAGCTACATGAAGGTTTTGTTGACGGGCGAAATTGACCGTCCATCAACTGGAAGAGTGGATCCGGTCTGGGGTTGTCTAAATAACCCAAGACATTTGGGATAACCCACCCTGACGGGTTTAGAGGCTCCATTAGCCGATCTAACTCCTAAAAAAATAAAAGAAAACTACTCTAAATTAATTAATCTAACTAAAAATAACTATTAAAACAAACTAATAAACAAATCTAACTATTATATATACAATCTACTATCTACACAACTATAATTCTATAAAATCAAATGTTCTATTACTAACAGAGTCAGATCAATTTACAAATGTACAACATCTACAAATTACAGATTTGAATGAAAACCTGAAAAACTCATTGGTAATCTGTCCTAAGACAGCAAGACTATTGTTTTTTTATTTTATAATTTTATGAAAAAGCAATAACGTAAAACTAACTAAACTAAGTAACTAAAATAATAACTCTAACTAAAAATCTAAACTATACATATATCTAACTAAACTACATATACTATACTAAGAAATTAACTATTAAATACTAAATAGCAAATTGACCTGAAGTAACACTCCAGGTTTGTCCTGTGTACGCAATGATTGTCTTAGCTGATCGGAGGGAGGAAACCCGCACCAGATTATCCATGAGCTTCTCATAAACTAGAAGCAAATGTGCTCTTCAAATATAATTACAGGACAAACAAGACATAAAAATTTACAGCAACCTTATGATTTATAAATCTTCACAGTTAGATAAATCTGTATGCAAATATCTATACAAAATGATTCAATTAACGAAGAAGAGAAATMTGTGATTCATTAACTGAAACAAAGTAATTGTTGTACTTTAAAAATAGGAGAGATCAGATACAGACAGCATATAAATCCAATCACATCAGCATACAAAGAATTATGATAGCTAAAGTAGTCGATAATTAATTGCCAACTGATATGCAAAAACTTGAAACAAAAGTTTGATATATTGAAAGCGAAAGCTGTTACAGGACATCAACTTTAGTCTCAGTTTGAATCATAAATCCATAGTCTGGTTCTCCCACAGTGAGGATGATGATCTTTGTTACAAAAAATAACAAGTATTTAAAGACCTTACACAGGGTGAAACATCCCTGTGGAAGTTATCAAAACTGTTTACACAAATCTGGGAAAATATCCCAAGTCTGACTAAACTAACAACCTAAAATAAAAACTATATCACACAAATATCTCCTAGACTGCCACAGCATGCCCAATTGATTATTTCAATTCGAATGTACTTGAAAGAGGACAAAAATGGACAAGTTAAGAGGATATTTTGTTGATAAAATTGATAAAAATCTAATTCTAAAGACTAGCTACAGAATCTTGTGATTTTGTAGCTGGTCTAAATCAAACACAGAATCGTATTAAAAATCAATTCGAATCTTAAAAAAGATATTCAAACTATAAAAATATTTGATTGCTAAAAGCATCATTCAAATCGACAATTGTATGCAAATTGATCAAACTAAATCAAATGATAACAGAGATGGATACACTCTGTTTAATTCATTATCACCAATTTGGGTTAACAGAATCGTATTGGATAACTCAACAGCAATGAAATCGTTTCATGGACCAATTGAAATCAAAACCAACAGTTTATGTTGCTCCAGCCATTAACAAAATCACTTTGAATCCAAACAAAATTGACAGAGTCGTTTTCTCAAATTGATAGCACTATATTGAACATAAACAAACGATCCATGCTATTAGCGAATTAAATCAAAACTGGTATGTAAATTATCACAAACGAAATCATAATTGAATTAATCAGTTGATAACAGGATCTGTGGGACTCGTCCAACGTTTCCCAATTGGGGGCAGACAGAATCGGTTGATATTCAATGAAATCATTACTTGAATCAATTTAAAAAACGAACTATTAGCCGAGTTTTCTCATACGAATTCAACAGAGACAAAATTGTTTTTGAAAATCAAAACCAATAGCGCAGTATCAAATCTACTTTCGATATCAATCTAACTCAAAACAGGCAATCGTGCTAACTCAAGACATGCATCAATCAAACCAAAACGAATCGAAATAGTTTGTGTTTGTTACGGACGTTATGAATCAACACAAGTCCACGATTATAGCAAGTAGATCTTTAGCATAGGTCAAAGATAATTAAAACCAATCGAGAATACTAATTCAATACAGAACAGAGTTGTTTTGAGTTTATTAGGAGTGAACAAAACTAATTAAAATCATACCAAATCAACTATCAAACAGAATTGATTCACAAACAAACCAAACCGAATCAAAATCAATGAATTACTTGTACTAAACTGGGCACAACAAATCGCATAACCAAATCATATGTACATTTAATTTTAGTAAAATGAAACTACTGTGCAGGATCCACAACATAACCGTTTTTTATAATCAAACTATGACAGAGTCATTTTGAATAATGGACAGAGCTAATCAAAAACCAAAAACCGATTCATTATATTAATCCAAGCAATTGATAAAACGAAATTCATATCGAAATTCATACATGGATAATCAGCAGACAACTTGACCATGATAGTTTGGAATTGACAAAGGCTGTCACCGATTCGACATTCCTAAAAATGATCGAACCAGTGGTTTTCTACTTCTTGTCATTAGCTTGAAGCCTGTCCCTTTCTCTCGACAGCACTGTGACTTGGTTCTCTAAATATTTGATCTTCGATTGTAATAAGGGAACGTCAGTGTAGTAGCGCTCAAGACACACATTACATTGGACACACACTGTCTGCTCGGGCTTCGAAATTGCAGGCGAGGGCTTGTTTAAATCACCGAGGGTTTCATTAGGTAGCTTGATTCCTGGGTAGCTAGGATTTTTATTTAGGAAAGGGGGTAAATTAGAAACAAAGTCATAGGGTGGCTCAGAGCACAGACCATGGGAATAAGGGTACTCACTAGCTAGGAAGCGCTCGATATCAGAGTCCGAGTCTTCGTTGAGGACTATGGGCTTTTGATCAGTGTTTGGTTTAGGTTTATTTCGAGCAAGTCTCGATATCAATTGAGAATTATTTTTACCTTTGCTATCGACAGTAGGTTTACCCTTGACTTTCTTGCTCACAGGCATTTTTACAACCTCAACCTTGTCTGTTATAATGTCGGGTAGGTCGATATCAGGGCAGACCGAGGGTTTGGGAGAGGGTAGAAGGGCATGAAAAGGCATGGGTGGCCCGACCTTAGTCTCACTGACCACAGACTTGTCGATTTGGACAGACTCTGAATCAACAAAGCCATTTCTAGACAGAAAAGCTTGCCAATTATCACCGTGGAGGTTTAAATGATGAACGACGATAAGTCTAATCAATCCATGGTGAAACAAGATGCTGTCAGCCTTCTCGCGTTTGAACCTCTTAGCCATTTTGTAAAGACTACGCTGGAAGTAAAATGGCATGTTCAATGGATAGCCTATGAAATTCATTAACAGTCGAAGGTGATAAAGAAAAACCAATCCATACCGACCCTCACAGGTCACAAATTGTTTGACCATTATCAAAAGATCATGCCACCTGGGTTTAAGCATGGAAATAGGCATACCTCTGTCACAGGATGTAACCTTTCGTGATACAAACAACAAAGGCCATGGCACCTCGTTGACTTTAGAGTTTTTAAACCATCGTTGGCCCGTGGATGACAATCCTGTGGTGGAGCTTATGAACTCTTCATTCATCTCAAGCTAAATGCCACCTACTTTAGCCCTACACCCATCAAAGGTAAGGATGAATTGTTGTGCAACCAACAGATTGAAACCCTCGAAGCTCTGTATAAACGTGAGCCAACCATTATCTTGTAAATCCTTACGAGCGTTATCAAAGAGTAACAGAGCTTGACTACCATTCGGCTCAATTCGCACCACCGGTGCCATAGAGAGGAGCACACGGTGAGTGATGTGAACGAGCCAGGGTTTGACTCACAGCATACGCAGGAGCAGAATTCTTACCCGAAAATAGCAAGGGTGAAACAAGGATAGGGGTAAACATTAATGACATATCATGCGAAGGTGGTGGATCTAGTTCATATATGCACAACAGTCATATCTACAGTACAACCGTTGACGCAAATAGCTATTCAACCCACTATTGTATAGGTTAACAATTATGCCATTCACTCGACCAATGAAATCAATGGTAAGTGGATTAAACATTCACGCGAGCAATAGTTATAGTTTCAAAGCCAAACAAATGAATCGAAACCAATACCAAGGGTTTGACTATGTGACATGTGTTGTATAAAGCAATTCATACCAAGGGTTTAACCATAACACCAATGATTTTTTATGTAACCAATGTGCCAAGTGAATTGATCAAATAACATGTAAATCCAATCACCAATGCATCACAAACTCAATCACTCATGAAACGAAATTACATAATCAATCAAAGAATGTCAAATGAGTACAGATAAAGAGGTTTTTCCAACTACATAATGATAAGTAAAATGTAAATGCAATGGGCATATCGACAAGAATGATAATGAAAATTCAGTGACGATTTTAATGCGACTTTGAAAACCGAGTTTTCACGCTTGCAGTCGTGAAAACAAGAACGAAGGTAAGTGTGAAAATAGCGCAAAAAATAAAAGTGTCGTTTTATTTGAGAATTGCGATGAAAATTAAGGTTTGCACAACGCTAGTGTAGGCAGCTTATAAGATAGTAGAAAAATGTGAATTGGCTGCCAACAATGGCGACTCACTGGTAGAAGCAGTTATCTCTGCCAAGAAAAAAACAAATTCAGATTAGGGTAACGAGAAAAATTCTAACTCAAAAATAACAACCAGAAAATCGTGTAAACATCATCATTAACCAAATATTCCAGCAGTGTTTAAAGGATGAAAGTTGATAACAGTCTCAAGACAAGTGAGTTGTGATATTAAATATAAAATCTCCAATACTGTTGACAGAGCCACTGCTGCCAGCAAGCGTCCATAGCCTCGACAGGGTTTCCATTTAACCCACTCTGACATCCGTATCCTGCCAAGAAATTCTAGACCAGAATAAAGGACATTAAGAGGTTTCTTATTTGCAAATTTTCATATACCCGACATTGCTTCGCTACCAGCGGGCCTGTTCAGTACCCCGGCGAACTTGTCTTGGTGCCATGCATGCATTTACCCACTGCCAGCAGACCTGTTCAGCATCCCGATGGGTTTACAAGCACTTCCCACAGCTCTATTAATGATTTATTTTGTTTTGTTTTTCAAAGATATATAGTTGAGCGGGGTGACGCTGAAAATTATGATATCTTAACATATTTTTTCAGACCTCAGCAAAAAAAATTTAGAACTGTCATTTATTAAGATCTAGAGATGTTTCATTTATAGAACCAACTTCCTAAGGCAGGGAGACATCTTCTGAGTCATTCCCTTAAGGAAAAGGGACAGCGTAAAAATATAATAGATGATCCCAACAAGCTTATGTTAGAGATTGAAATCAGTTAACTTGTTTCAAACAACAAACTTTTGCCAATCACAAATGTAAATTTCAGAAGTATATAATTGATGTTTATACAATTTTCTTAGCAGTTATTTCAGCGAAGGAATTTTCTGTTTTCTTTGTCTGAATAGCTCAGTATACAAGTATGTGTATTTCCAAAAACACAAGCTGATAAACTCAAAGGAGAAATCAAAAAATAAAAAAGAAAACAAAAAGCAAAATATGTACATAATATACAAGGGTTGTCATCAAGCAAAGTATATTTTCAGGGCTTGTCCATTCACCAGATAGGTGTCAGGCAGTCCCTCTAGGTTTTGCAATCAGAAAGAACTGGGACCCAACTTCTCGGCAATTAAAAATGGTCCAAGCCATAAGTTTTGAAATTTCGTGTGCTCTTCATTTCCCTCATGCGGTTTGTCCCACTTCAAGACGAGGTCACCTACTTCGAAATTCCTATCAGAAGCAGAATTAGAATCGAACCATCTTTTAACCAATAGTTGATGTTGATCTAACTTATGTTTAGCTTGGGCTCTTACCTCTTCTAGCTTCATCAAAGCATTAATTCGGTTTTCTAAAGGGGGACAATCTTCTTCTTGTATTTTTTGCGACAATTGTAGTGAAGGAAGAAGAATGTGAGGTGGCATAATTGCTTCTCTGCCATAAACGAGAAAAAAGGGGGAGTTACCTACAACAGCTTTTGGTGTTACCCTATCAACCCACAGTGCGTTCAACAGTGCATTGTGCCAATTTTTGTGATTTTCATCCACCGTTCTCTTGATGATTTTAATCAAGTTCTTGTTTGTTGATTCTGCCAATTCGTTGCCCTGGGGGTAATAGCTAGCAGAATACTTTAGTTTGATTCCTTTTTCTAAAACGAACTCACTCATCTTAAGAGAGGAAAAGTAAGAAGTGTTATCGAATACTAAATAGTCAGGGATACCAAAACGAGTTATAATATTTGAATTTAGAAAGGCAATTACCTGACTGGTGTTCACAGTTCTCAACGCAGCAGCTTCAGACCACCGGGTTAAAGTAATCTGTGGCTGTTATGATGAACTTATGTTGTTGTGAGGATGGGGGGTTGATTGGACCTATGATGTCAAGGCCCCACTGCTGAAAAGGAGAGTCTACTGAAATGGGATGCAAAGGAAAGGCTAGTTTTTGTAATCGCCCTGATGCTTTCTGACAAATAATACACTTACGAAACAAAGCATGGGCGTCTCTAAAAAGCGTGGGCTAGTAATAACTGGCTCTTAAAAACTTATGAGAAGTGGTTTCACCACCAAAATTACCACCATCTTCTCCTGCATGCAACTCTAGCAAGACTTTTTTTTCTTCGTCTTTCTCAAGACAGCGCATCAGTACGCCGTCAAAACTTTGACGAAACAAGATACCATTAACCAGATGAAAGGAGGCATACTTTAATCTCAATGGTCTTCTTTTAGTGGGGTTCAAGTGACGGGGGGCTGACCCATGTTCAATACAGAATCTTATATTGTCATACCATGGACTGACAGAGTTTTGTGTGCAACAGATTGCATTTTGATCGTGTTGTCCTAGGTTTGACGTATCGCTTTCTTCTTGATGTCCTGCTACTGAATCAGCGACTAACTTGCATAAACCTTGGCCTCTCACTATTTGAGCTGGGGTAATTTCTAATTCGTACTCCTGCAAGGAGGTGACCCAGTTAGCCCTCTTTTCACCTAGTTCCTTCTGCACTAACAGGTTCCTGACGGCTGGGTAAGGGACAATAACTTTGGTCCTTGATTTCAAAAGATAAGACCGAAAATGCTTGACTTCTTTGAAAACAGCATAGGCTTGCTGATCTACCACTGGGTAATTAAATTCAGCGCCTTTGAAAGCAGATCTCATAAAGGCGATGGGTACTTCATTGTTTTCAGCATTCTTTTGAGTTAGGACGGCGACATAGGAACGGTCAGAAGAAAAAGTGTAGAGTGTAAAGTCTTGAGAAAAGTCGGGGCTCATGAGAGATGGAGCATCTATTATGGCCTTCTTTATTGCATTACAAGCTTGATTCTCTAGGGGTCCCCAGTGACAATGGGTGTCTTTCTTAATTAAATTATGTAAAGGCCTGACCATTTTGGAGAAACTGGGGACGAATCTCCTCACGAAGTTAATCTGGCCTAAGAAAGACTGCATAGATTTTTTGGATGTAGGAGGGGGAAGTTTCACGATGACTTGAGTCCTTTCAGGGTCGATTATCATCCCTTCGCTTGACACAATAAATCCCAAGAGTTTACCCTATTCTACTGCAAAAATGGATTTTTTAGGATTTAAGGAGATGTCGTATTTACGACATCGTTGTAGAACGGTTCATAAATGAACTAGATGATCGATTTTATTTTTAGAGAATACAGTAACATCATCTAAGTAAACTATGACGGACTGGTTGATCAAGCCTCGGAAAGCGATGTTCATCACTCTCTGGAAAGTGGCATCGGCATTAATCAATCCAAAGGGAATTTTTCGATAAGCATAGGTGCCCCACGGGGTGTGGAAGGTAGTTTTAAGTTGGTATGGAGGAGACATCAGGACTTGGTTGTACCCTAAGAAACCATCTAGCAAGGATAGCCTCTCAGAACCAGATACCTATTGAAGGATCTGTTCCATGGGTGGGACAGGATAGTTGTCTTTATCAGACGCTTTATTAAGGTTTCGAAAATCGACGCAGAGTCGAATTTCCCCACTTTTCTTCCGAACAGGGAAAAGGTTAGAGACCCATTGAGTGTGCCTAACAGGGAAAATAATCTTAGCATTTAGGAGTTTATTCAATTCTTTTTGAACGGTTGGTTCGAGCTTAGGGTGCATTTTTCTCAATTTTTGTTGGAAGGGTAAGGTTTGGGGTTTCATAGGAATGACATGTTGTATGATGTTAGGGTCAAAAGTTTTAAGGTCATCATACATCCATGCAAAGACATCTTTAAATTCTTTGAACAATTTAATAAATGGAACTTTTTCTTGTTCGGAACATCCTACCCCTAGATTAATGCACTGCGGATTGTCCTTACTTCCTAAGTTTACTTTTTCATATGATAATGAGGAACTATTGGTTTTAAAATTGACCAAGTTTTTAAATTTATCTTGAAGATCATAATACTTCTCTAATATAACTACAGATTTAGGGATCGAGTTTATCATATTCGATGAAGATTCAGGAGTTCTCGGATCTGGTATTACCGTGAAATCGCGCAAATTGTTGTCGTGAGTGCGTTCGTCTATCACCGCATATTGAAAAGTTTCTTCCATATGCAGGAAGCTAATAATCTGTTGATCGTCTTCGAATACTCTCTAATTCGTGATGTTGTTGGGAACGGATGGCCTGAATAGCAGCTCGACGGAGAATGCATCCGGGGACAAGCCTTCTGCAGGAAAGAGTTTAGAAGCTACATTAGCTAATAGATCTGCTTCAGAGTTATTCAATCTAAGAATAGAATTTATATTGAAAGAAACAAACTTATTCATTAAATTCCATACCTCAGAATGGTAGCTTTTAAGATGCAGAGACAGACAGGGATGATTTTAGGGGCTAAATTTCGCTCATGGGCTAATTTTCCATGGTTTTTCCAAAAATGAGATTCGCTATTTTAAAAATGATTCGCCCAAATTCTATAGGATAAAAATATTTTACCTTAAAAATCACCAAAATGTTATAACAACTATATAAAATACTCATAAATTTGAATATTTTTACAAAAATATCGCCAAAAAATTATAGTTGACATATGAAGGATTAGTAAGATTCGTAAAAGTTTCTACATTTTAAAATAAATTTCCATCCTTAAAATCATCCCTGGAGACAGACAGTGGATAGAATCTCTTACCTGTCTAACCACTATTTCAGAGTCAGCAAAGACAGCCAAGTTTTGAATGTCCATATCTAAAGCTTTTCTGAGACCTTGCAGTAAAGCCTCATATTCTGCAGTGTTATTAGTACATTCAAATTCTAGTCGGATCGATAATTATTAGTACCTGTCGGATCGATAATAACATAGCCTGCTCCAGCTCCTTCTTTGGACTTTGACCCATCAAAATAAAGAGACCAAATTTGATTTCCATCAGGTACATGAAACTGTTGCATAGAAGCTGTTGTCTGCACATATGCTACAATCTCGGACTGCTGTTCTGGATTGGTGATAGTTGAAGCCTCAGCCATGAAATTGCCGAAAAAGGTGTCCATCCCTTGTACTTCAGGCGAATCCACAGAAGTTTTAAATGGTTCATTAGGATCGTTGAAATCTGTGACTGTGAACTTAAGGTAGCATTCATGATTTATCTTGATCTTGTTGGGCTTACCGTTCTCTGGAAGCCATAGGTGAGACCAATCTGTCGCAAAATAGCTGTGTAGCTTCTCCGACCAGTCCCTGCTTAAAAATAGACAATACACTTCTGGAATATCCACAACAATTATATCAATGACTTGATGAACCTTGGGGTTAGACGATAATCTTATAAGCACATTCTTTAGTTCGCCTATAACTTTAACATTGGTCCAATCAAGTTGTATGATTTTTAAGGTGGAGGGTTCAACTTCGACGTTAATCTTTTGGCATACAGACCATGGCATCACATTGGATGACTCTCCTGAATCTACCATACAATTGTGCACGTTTCTATTAAAGATTTTGAATGTTAACAAAAATGGAGGTACATTTTTGCGAGTGCTAAGGGTGGTAGTTTGTGGCTTTTTACTCATTGTTTCTAAAGTTACTTTATCTACATTATTTACATTATTTACATTACTTACAGGAAGGCTTCCTTTACCTTGAGGATCAGGATTTTTTTAGTGGAAGTCTTCTGAGGAACTTTGTTCTGCACAACCTTGTTACCATTAGAATTACCATTTTTGTCGTTCTCTGAGATATTCTGTAACATTTTTGTAGCAGAAATGGAAATTTCAATAACTCATAAACAGAAATGTTAGCTCTCAACTTTTTAAAATCTTCAACTACATCATAATCTAAGTTGGGGTTCACATTACTCTGTTTAGTCTCTGCTATTTTAGACTGCTTTGGAGGTAAAGTTGTAGGATTTTCAGAAGAAGGTTTGTTTACTGTCTTACTCCTAGTATTATAAGGATGAACCGTCTTGAAGTTGGCTTGAAAGATGCTATCCGAGAAGTGTCCAAAAATTTTTGGAGAAGACTCTTCTTTGTGAACTGCCTCTTGTTCAACTACCTCCTCAGGAATCTCAGGAGGCACCAGGTTATCTTGGGCTTCTAGAATTGTTTGAAGAGCGTATTGCAGACTTTCTAGATTAAGGCCCTCGATGGTTGGATTAGGTCGGTTGGTGGGAAAAGGTTTCCTGAACGAGGGATTGTAAGGTCCTTTGCTTGAGGAATCTTCTTCAGTCGTCTTCTTCAAGTCTATAACTTGATTTGACAATTTTTGAACAACTTTAGTTAAGTTTTCTAAATCTGAGCGTTCAGATTGTGCTTTACTTTGAGTAGGTCTAAGGAGGATTTCAATCTTCTTTTTGGAAGAAGAACCAGTCTCTGTTTCGTTGCTAGTAGAGTCTTTAAGACTACATATGTCTTTTTCAATCTGGCTGGCCTCCTCGAAGGCTTCTAACAACGTGGCTTTCTTAGATCGTTTAACCCAAATATCTATACTTTGATGCAAAGCTTTAGTGTAGTATGCTATTATGAGATTCTCGGCGGGCATGGAATCTGCAGGGATTCGGTTTTTAAGTGTTAAGAATCTTTGATTGAAGTATTTAACTTTCTCTTTAGGGTTCATTCTTAAATTAGAAAGATCCATGACTAGGACTTCCGGAGGCTTACCATCTCTGAACTTTTCCAAAAAGAATGACTCAAACTTTTCCCAAGACACGATGGTATGGGGTTGTTGGGAAAAGTACCATGTAGATGCATTGCCCTCGAAAGTATAGGGGAAAAACCTACAGACTATGTCTTCATGCTCGACATTGCGGAGTCTTATGGCTAACATAAACTTTTTAATGTGATCTTCAGCGATCTGTTTTGAGTCAGGGTCAAACTTGGGGAGCCATTTCTCTGGATGTTTAGGCAAGGGATGCTAAGCTCCAGGTACAGCTACGGCATCCTGATCGAGCCAAGGTCTAGCAGGATTGTTCTGGTTGGCCATTGGTGTAGTGGGTGTGGAAGGCTGAGAAGGGGAACTGCCTTCGTCAGAAGAATCTCCTCCAGAAGAAGAAGGAGATGATGGAGGTGGTGAAGGAGGTATTCCAGATCCTCCTTCAGCAGGGGTGAGGATTGGATCTGTTGGGTTTACAGTGAGGTTAGTGCCTCCGAGTTGTTCCCTAATATCAGAGAAATCTAAATTTTGGTCCAACAAACGGTTTGGTTGCCTCAAACGGGCTAAGACACTATGAGTTCTTATGAGAGATTGATGGACAATCTCTTGTATGTCACCACCTATAGGATTCGGGGTTACTGGTTCAACTGTGACCCGTGGATCGTCGGTTGATGTGGTTGTTGTTTAAGGGGGAATGTTATCGTTCGAATGACTTCTTTTCACTATAGGTGAGAGATTAGGTGGTGGAGGAGTCTTACGACTGCCTCGTGCCATTAATTGGTTTCAAGCCCTCCTTCTAGCACCATTTGTTGACGGGCGAAATTGACCGTCTGTCAACTGGAAGAGTGGATCTGGTCCGGGGTTCTCTAAATAACCCAAGTCATTTGGGATAACCCACCCTGATGGGTTTAGCGGCTCCGTTAGCCGATCGAAGTCCTAATAAAATAAAATAAAACTAGTCTAAATTAATTAATCTAACTAAAAATAACTATTAAAACAAACTAATAAACAAATCTAACAATTATATATACAATCTACTATCTCCACAACTATAATTCTATAAAATCAAATGTTCTATTACTAACAAAGTCAGATCAATTTACAAATGTACAACATCTAAAAATTACAAATTTGAATGAAAACCTGAAAAACTCATTGGTAATATGTCATAAGACAGCGAGACTATTTTTTTTATTTTATAATTTTATGAAAAAGAAATAACGTAAAACTAACTAAACTAAGCAACTAAAATAATAACTCTAACTACAAATATAAACTATACATATATCTAACTAAACTATTTATACTATACTAATAAATTAACTATTAAATACTAAATAACAAACTGACCTGAAGTAATGCTCCAGGTTTGTCCTGTGTACGCAATGATTGTCTAAGCTGATCGGAGGGAGGAAACCCGCACCGGATTATCCACGAGCTTCTCGTAAACTAGAAGCAGTTGTTCTCTTCAAATATAATTACAGGACAAACAAGACATAAAAATTTGCAGCAACCTTATGATTTATAAATCTTCACAGTTAGATAAATCTGTATGCAAAGATCTATACAAAATGATTCAATTAACAAAGAAGAGAAATTTGTGATTCATTAACTGAAAAAAAAGTAATTGTTGTACTTTAAAAATAGGAGAGATCAGATACAGACAGCATACAAATCCAATCACATCAGCATACAAAGAATTATGATAGCTAAAGTAGTCGATAATTAATTGCCAACTGATATGCAAAAACTTGAAACAAAAGTTTGATATATTGAAAGAGAAAGTTGTTACAAAACATCAACTTTCGTCTCAGTCTGAATCATAAATCCATAGTATGGTTCTCCCACAGTGAGGATGATGATCTTTGTTACAAAAAATAACAATTATTTAAAGACCTTACACAGGGTGAAACATCCCTGTGGAAGTTATCAAAACTGTTTACACAAATCTGGGAAAATATCCCAAGTCTAACTAAACTAACAACCTAAAATAAAAACTATATCACACAAATATCTCCTAGACTACCACAGCATTCCCAATTGATTAGTGCAATTTGAATGTACCTGAAAGAGGACAAAAATGGACAAGTTAAGAGGATATTTTGTTGATAAAATTGATAAATTTCTAATTCTAAAGACTAGCTACAGAATCTTGCGATTCTGTAGCTGGTCTAAATCAAACACAGAATCGTATTAAAAATCAATTCGAATCTTAAAAAAGATATTCAAACTATAAAAATATTTGATTTCTAAAAGCATCATTCAAATCGACAATTGTATGCAAATTGATCAAACTAAATCAAATGATAACAGAGATGGATACACTATGTTTAATTTGTTATCACCAATTCGGGTTAACAGAATCGTATTGGATAACTCAACAGCAATGAAATCGTTTCATGGACCAATTGAAATCAAAACCAACAGTTTATGTTGCTCCAGCCATTAACAAAATC
>ML785994.1:242420-262724 GCA_009831015.1 Picea engelmannii | reverse complement strand
TTTGTTATCACCAATTCGGGTTAACAGAATCGTATTGGATAACTCAACAGCAATGAAATCGTTTCATGGACCAATTGAAATCAAAACCAACAGTTTATGTTGCTCCAGCCATTAACAAAATCACTTCGAATCCAAACGAAATCGACAGAGTCGTTTTCTCAAATTGATAGCACTATATTGAACATAAACAAATGATCCATGCTATTAGCGAATTAAATCAAAACTGGTATGTAAATTATCACAAATGAAATCATAATGGAATTAATCGGTTGATAATAGGATCTGTGGGACTCGTCCAACGTTTTCCAACTGGGGGCAGACAGAATCGGTTGATATTCAATGAAATCATTACTTGAATCAATTTCAAAAACAAACTATTAGCTGAGTTTTCTCATACGAATTCAACAGAGACAAAACCATTTTTGAAAATTAAAACCAATAGCGCAGTATCAAATCTACTTTTGGTATCAATCTAACTCAAAACAGGCAATCGTGCTAACTCAATACATGCATCAATCAAACCAAAATGAATCGAAACAGTTTGTGTTTGTTACAGTCGTTATGGATCAACACAAGTCCACGATTATAGCAAGTATATCTTTAGCATAGGTCAAAGATAATTAAAACCAATCGAGAATACTAATTCAATACAGAACAGAGTCATTTTGAGTTTATTAGGAGCGAACGAAACTAATTAAAATCATACCAAATCAACTATCAAACAGAATTGATTCACAAACAAACCAAACCGAATCAAAATCAATGAATTACTTGTACTAAACTGGGCACAACAAATCGCATAACCAAATCATATGTACATTTAATTTTAGTAAAATGAAACTACTGTGCAGGACCCACAACATAACCGTTTTTTATAATCAAACTATGACAGAGTCATTTTGAATAATGGACAGAGCTAATCAAAAACCAAAAACCGATTCATTATATTAATCCAAGCAATTGATAAAACAAAATTGATATCGAAATTCATACCTGGATAATCAGCAGACAACTTGATCATGATAGTTTGGAATTGACGAAGGCTGTCGCCGATTCGACATTCCTAAAAATGATCGAACCAGTGGTTTTCTGCTTCTTGTCATTAGCTTGAAGCCTGTCCCTTTCTCTCGACAGCACTGTGACTTGGTTCTCTAAATATTTGATCTTCGATTGTAATAAGGGAGCGTTAGTGTAGTAGCGCTCAAGCCACACATTACATTGCACACACATTGTCTGCTTGGGCTTCGAAATTGCAGGCGAGGTCTTGTTTAAATCACCAAGGGTTTCATTAGGTAGCTTGATTTCTGGGTAGCTAGGATTGTTCTTTAGGCAAGGGGGTAAATTAGAAACAAATTCATAACGTGGCTCGAAGCACAGACCATGGGAATAAGGGTACTCACTATCTAGGAAGTGCTCGATATTAGAGTCTGAGTCTTCGCTGAGGACTATGGGATTTTGATCAGCGTTTGGTTTAGGTTTATTCCGGGCAAGTCTCGATATCAATCGAGCGTTCTTTTTACCTTTGCTATTGACAGTAGGGTTACCCTTGACTTTCTTGATCACAAGCTTTTTTACAGCCTCAACCTTGTCTTTTATAATGTTGGGTAGGTCGATATCAAGGTAGATCGAGGGTTTGGGAGAGGGTAGAAGGGCATGAAAAGGCACGGGTGGCCCGACCTTAGTCTCACTGACCACAGACTTGTCAATTTGGACAGAATCTGAATCAACAAAGCCATTTCTAGACAGAAAAGCTTACCAATTATCGTCGTGGAGGTTTAAATGATGAACGACGATAAGTCTAATCAATCCATGGTGAAACAAGCTGTTGTCAGCCTTCTCGCATTTGAACCTCTTAGCCATTTTGTAAAGACTATGCTGGAAGTAAAATGGCATGTTTAATGGATAGCCTATGAAATTCATCAACAGTCGAAGGTGATAAAGAAAAACCAATCCATACCGACCCTCACATGTCATAAATTTTTTGACCATTATCAAAAGATCATGCCACCTGGGTTTAAGCATGGAAATAGGCATACCTCTGTCACAGGATGTAACCTTTCGTGATACAAACAGAAAAGGCCATGTCACCTCGTCGACTTTAGAGTTTTTAAACCATCACTGGCCCATGGATGACAATACTGTGGCGGAGCTTATGAACTCTTCATTCAACTCAAGATGAATGTCACCTACTTTATCCCTACACCCATCAAAGGTAAGGGCGAATTGTTGTGCAACCAACAGGTATAGTTATAGTTTCAAAGCCAAACAAATGAATCGAAACCAATACCAAGGGTTTGACTATGTGACATGTGTTGTATAAAACAATTCATACCAAGGGTTTAACCATAACACCAATGCTTGTTTATGTAACCAATGTGCCAAGTGAATTGATCAAATAACATGTAAATCCAATCACCAATGCATCACAAACTCAATCACTCATGAAACAAAATTACATAATCAATCAAAGAATGTCAAATGAGTACAGATCAAGAGGTTTTGCCAACTGCATAATGATAAGTAAAATGTAAATGCAATGGGCATATCGACAAGAATGATAATGAAAATTCAGTGACGATTTTAATGCGACTTCGAAAACCGATTTTTCACGCTTGCAGTCGTGAAAACAAGAATGAAGGTAAGTGTGCAAATAGCGCAAAAAATAAAAGTGTTTTTTTATTTGAGAATTGCGACGAAAATTAAGGTTTGCAAAACGCTGGTGTAGGCAGCTTATAAGATAGTATAAAAATGTGAATTGGCTGCCAATAGGTTTTAGTAGCACCTTTCTTTTCATGCAGATTTTTTGTATTTTCTTTGTTGATACATCTTGTAGCTATTCTGTCTCTGGAATGTTGTCAAATTTTTGCTTGATCTGAACCTTCTCTAGATTTTCTTTAAGAACAGTCAAATGGTCTTGTTTCAAAGAGGACTTGGTTAAAGCTTCAGAGTTTAGACTTAGCTTTTTTGTTTCCCTAGTTACATGCCTCATTCGGTGATCTTCCATTTGTTTACCTTTCTCATTATTCCTATGTTTCTTACCTTTAACTTCTGCTATAGGTTCATCTTGTATGGACTGTTCAATCTTCTACTTAGTCGATCTTTTGACCTGGATTCCTTTACAATTTTTAGGTTTGTCTTTTGAACCAGGAGATTTATTCTGAATTTGAAATTCCATCTCCGACTCTGCTTTTAACTTCTTTCTCTACATTCTGGTCACCCTGGTTATAGGGGAATTTTCCTATAATTATTCAGTCTCTTGTTGTGACTGCAACTTCCTTTTGTTGGATATGGTTATTCTAGATACAAGGGAAGTTTCTTTTGTTAAAACAGAAGCTTTAGGAACCCTCTTCGCCTCATTTTTTTATTTATGTTCTAGTGTCTTTAGGCTTGGATCCATGTTCTTCAAGATTAAGTGATTTGTCCACTTTTCTTAGGATCCATGATACTGATTTTAATCTCTGTAGATCTATGAATTCTTAGGGTTCCGATCTAATTTTGGGACTTCTAGAAATATGAATGATGTGGGGAAAATTTCAATTACCCAATTCCTTTGAATGACTATCACAACTAAAAAATTGACCTGATCATAATCATAAATGATATCGGATTTTAGGAAATGATATCAGACAATTGTTGACAGGATCTTGGGGAGTTGGCACATTTGAACCAATGATTATTTCTGGTGCTACAAGAATAACATTGTTCTTGTAGCGCCTTTTTCCCTTTTCAGAATTTCAAATTTAAAATGAGAAATAAGACTTGTATTTTGATGGAAAAGATTATAATTATCTTATTCTAACTTTTATCACACTAATACATGCCATAAAATGCTTAGAAAGGATAATGCAAGCACACTTAAACAGTATATAAGAAGAAAATCAAAGTAAAAAATGATGCTAGGAAAGTGTAAGGTAAGGAAAAGAGTAGTTCAACAGTCATTAACAAAATTAATGACTAACAATACACATCCAAACAATGGCTTCCTTCAACAACAGCATGGTTGGTGTTCCTCCCAACTCTCATCTCCTCTCTTGCTACCCAAAATCTTCTTGCAAAATTTGTCTTCTTTCTGCATATGAATTTCCTTCTCTTTCCCTTGCTTGCTTGAATCACACTCTTCCCAAAGAACATTGCTCCCCAATAAATAAGGGATGTGACTCCTCACAACCACCCTCTTACATGAGTTTAATGATTAGATTTGGGGACACTCAACAAAAAAATAAAAGGCTTACGCAATGATAATAATTCATAAATGTGGGTTGGATTAATACCTATGAATAAAATCCCCCTTGGACCCATCTCTCTTGTGGCATCATAGCCCCCCATCATTTGCATCCCTTTCTTATGAAGCCATCGATTACTATTTTTATTAATTATTCACTGCACATAATATACAATTCGACCCCTGTCCACATTAAATCAATACGGGCTCTTAGCCCCAACTCATCGCCTCACCATCCTAATTCATATTTATATAATTACATTATATCTATAGGGGATTGAAATCGGGGATGTTACATGAATTTACTCAACCCATTGGTTAGTGTAAATGGAATGACTAAGAATTCATATAATATGTATTTTTTTTAATATAAACTTCAATTTATCTCCCTTTTTAATTATGATTTGGTGGTATCCACTCTTCAAATCAATCTTTGAGAGTTGTATTGTACAATGTAAATTTTCCATCAATTCATCCATCCATCCTTAGAAATGGAAATATATACATGATTTTGAACTTGTTCATCACTTTATTATCTATACACGTACATCATTTTCCATATTTATTTGGCATTATTAGGGATGGAACTGTACATACGCTCATATTGTCTCATATCAATCAATTTTTTAAACAAATTAGTTGTTTGTCTATCAATGTTATAGATTCCATTAGATTCATAGTATGTTCATCTTGGTTTTGAAAATTTACATCTAGAATCGAATCAATCTCATGTACAATCTTCCTCTTTGATGGTAATCCTACATGTTTATCCCCTTGTCCAATACTTGCATACTCCTTAAGCAAATTCTATACTTCATTATTGTTGAGTTTTCAACAAGCTAGGCTTAAGCATGAAGTTCATTCCATTTTATCATTTTACTTAAACCATAAACAATTTGTTGCAGCAACCAAGATCACAAGAAGAAACACCATGCACAAGAACACAAGAAGTATCATGGGAAACCCTTCTCAAAAAGGGAAGAAAACCCAGCCAAATCCTTTGTTATATTCTTCAAGAAAAATACCTTCACCACCAAGAAAACCTAGCACAAAAGAGGGCGCTTAAGCCCTAGAAGACTAGCGCCCAAGAGAGGTGTGCACTTTTCCCAAGAAGATGTACTTGCTGAAATTTCTAAACTCACACAAAAGATATAATTCCTCAATGGGGAATTTACCTTTACTTATACTAGACTGAACATGTCAACAGAAGTGTCTATTGGCACAACAAGGCCGACCTCTCTATCTCATAAAATAATTAATATTAACCAAATTAATTATCTTTTACATTAATTATCAAATACATTAAGGTTGGGCTGACTTGTACCCTTTTCATTACAATTAGGGTTATAGGCAGGTCTGACTCTTGAACAATATAACAAGAGATATCATACTACCACTAGTTCTCAGCCACTAGGGGCACATCCATAGGGATGTTCATATATCTGGCTCACTACATTACACAGAAGAACCACTTCTCACTAGTGTTTAGCCACTAGGATCACGTTCACCTGTGCTCGTCCACAGGCACTTCCACTCAACTGATCTTCTTTCCCACTGCATTACACAGGAGAGTCATATGGAGTTTCTCATAAACTCTCTACTTAGAGGAGGCTAATACATCATCTTCATCTCTGTCTCATGATGATGAACCCAACACTTTGAGATTTCACATGTTCACCTTGTGCTCAGCCACAGGAACATCCAACTCTATAGATCTCCTTTCTCACTGCGTTACATATGAGAATCATATGGAGTTCTTCTCAACTCTCTATAAGGAGGAGGTCATCACTACATTCCAGCTCTGTCTCAGATAAGAACCACACACCCATCTCAGGGGCTCTCTCTCAGGTTTG
This sequence comes from Picea engelmannii, assembly GCA_009831015.1. Lineage (NCBI taxonomy): Eukaryota > Viridiplantae > Streptophyta > Pinopsida > Pinales > Pinaceae > Picea > Picea engelmannii. Next base: position 256,649 of record ML785994.1, on the reverse strand, counting down.
TGTCTTGGAGAATGTCTCACATAGCTGCAATCATCAACACTCCCTCTCAGCTAGGGAGGCATTCTTTAACATTCCAATTCTCACATGGATTTACTTTGAACTTTGTCTTGGTTGTAGTCATCAACATTCCCTCTCAACTGGGGAGGTATTCTTCACCAAGCTAATTTGGTGAATATGTCTGCAATCTGCTCATGTGTAGGAAGGTACTTCATGTGTACTATTTTCCTCTGCATCATGTCTCTAATATATTTTATCTCAACGTGTTTCAATCTATCATGAAACACTGGGTTCTCAAGAATCTTTACACACAGCTCTGGTTATCATAGAATCCATTTCATGATAAAGTAAATATGTCAGAAGTTTGTGGAGCCACACTTCTTTGCACACTCAATCCTATATATTTTGCTTTTCTGGTACTCAAGGCCTCAGAGCTTTCTTTCCTGTTGCACCAGGAAATCATGGAAAACAAAAATCGAATGTGCTCTTCTAGGCCACTGTACTTTATGTCCATTCTGCATATCCCTACAAACTCAAGTCTTCACTAGAGGCATATCTCATGCCATATTTAACTGTGTCTCATAGATATCTCAATACATGTTTTGTTGTTGTCCAGTGAGTCTGTCTCGGTTGACTCATGGAATGACTAAGTACATTCACTGCATAGAATGAATCAAGTCTGGTGTTAACCAGATACATCAATGATCCAATCAGTTGTGGATCAATATCGTCTGAATCATCATCATTCATTTTCTTCAAATCCATCATCATGGATTTGCATTCTGTCATATTGAAATTATTTAATATTCCCACTGTATATTTTTCTTGACTCAGGAAAATCTCATCAGTCCTCTGTCATATAGTGAATCATACTTAGATCCTTCATATCGAAATCAAAATTCAAGGCTTACTTGTATCCAATAACAAGTATTTCTGAGTAAGTCATCAAAATCAAGCTCTCGTCACCAACACTGTAATAATATAGGTTTGGATCAGCAACACTCTTGCTGAAAAACCAAACTCATCAAGAATCCATCCATCTGACATAGTTTCCAACTCATGGATGGCAGTACGGATGGAAGTGTATCGGGCTTACTGGATCAAGTGTCTCATCATAGACAACTCCCTATGTTTGTAAGAATCCTTTGGTTATAGATCTTTCTTTGTACTTCTTGACACTTCCATCAACTGCATGCTTGATATTATAGATCCATTTGGAAGTCACCACAGACTTCCCTTCGAGTCTATGAACAATATATTATACATAATTCTTTAATATATATTGGTATTCTTCTGTTATGGCATCTTTCCATACCTGTTCTCTTGTTGCTTCTCTATGACAATAAGGCTCAAAATCAAAGATGTGGCTCATGGATGAAGATTAGCTCAAAAAATATATTTGTTCTCTTGGGATGTGCCTTGAGAGGCTTGTATGTTTCTCTTCCTCCTGCAGAGTGAGCCTAGGCAGTCCTTTTATGCCCTACTGCAATATCTCTGGACATATCAACTGAAGAAACTAGATCAACTGGAATGATGTATGTCTCCCTCTGAATTGTTGAAGGGGGGGAAGGCATTGTCTCACTGTCAATCTCCATCTGATATTCTATGGATATTTGAAAGGATATCTCTTCTTCAAGGACAACATCTCTACTTGTCTCAATATGTCTCTGACCAGGGATGTATATCTGGAATGTATTTGAAGATTCATTGTTATCCCATAAATGTATCATTTCTTCATGAAGGGTCTAGCTTGGACTTCTTCTCTTTGGGTACATGAAAATACACTTGGGCACCCAAGTATCCTAAAGTGTTCAATCTCAGGCTTCACTCCGATGAAGGATTCTTCATTAGTTATGCTTTTTCAAAGTCTGGTGAAGACTCTTGTTCTGAACATATACTATTTCATGCATGCTTTGCCCATAGAATCGTAGAAAGATTTTGACCATGCAGTATTGCATTGGTTGCCTCAATGATGGTTATATTCTTCCTCTTTCTTAGATAGTTTTTTACTCCCTCTGAGTCAAGTGACTCCCTTTGAAGGATAAACATCTTCCATTGTTTTTAACCTGTCTGGAACAAGAAAACCAAGAGGAACCAAAACAAAAATATCTTCTAAAGGAGAATAATGAGTACATCTCAAGAATCAAAACAATATAAGATTTGTTGTCTCAGCTAAAACACCTACTTGTAATGTAAAAAAATTTAGAAATATAGGTAAGAGAAATGACATTTTCAACAATCAAACCTGGATTCTTCACTTCCAATGAGTTGTTCTTATGAATGCACTGAGATCTATCTGGATCCATGACTTTAGAAAAAGGTTCCTTCCTCCTGCAATTTCCCTCATGACAATGATACAAATAATATATATACAAGTACATACTTGAGGGCGTTGATATGATTTCTCCAATGGAACCTAGATGATTTTTGTTCTCTAGCATATTCATGAAGAAGGTAGTCATGGTTTCACCTTTTTGTATCACCCACAATAAGTGTTCCTCTAAAGTCTTGTCTTCCATCATAGTTCTTGTTCATCATAATTTTAGATTATTCACAATCCCTTGTCAACTAGGCTAGAAAACCTAACGACTAGGTTAGGCTAGCACTTTTAGGTTTTGTTGGACTTATGACTGCCAACAATAAGCCTTTGAAATATAGGAGAACATTAGTGAGCTGAAGAGCTCCTTCAATGAGTTGCATAAACCCTAATTCTGAAATTTATGCAGAAATTAGCAAAACCCTAGAAACCCTAGGGCCAAAAAGTCAAAATGCTCGAAAATGCAATATGAAGCTTTTTGGAGGTGTTTTGAAAGAGATCGTACACTCCTATGCACTTTTTAGCCCCAACATCCAAGTGACAAGTGTTGAAACTCCTCAAAGAGATAGGTTGTATGGAATTTCTGGAAACCCTAGGAGGGTCGTACGGTTTTGCAGAAGAGAGAGAGGATGACTTAAATTTGCTTGTGCAATGGGTTGTTCAAGACCTATGCTCTGATACCATGTTGATTTTTCAACAATATAATCTTAAGCATGAAGTTCATTCCATTCTATCATTTTACTTAAACCATAAACAATTTGTTGCAGCAACCAAGATCACAAGAAGAAACACCATGCATAAGAACATAAGAAGTATCCTGGGAAACCCTCCTCAACAAGGCAAGAAAACCTAGCCAAATCCTTTGTTATATTCTTCAAGAGAAATACCTTCACCACCAAGAAAACCTAGCACACAGTAGGGTGCTTAAACCCTAGAAGACTAGCACCCAAGAGAGGTGTGCACTTTTCCCAAGAAGATGTACTTGCTGAAATTTCCAAACTCACACAAAAGATATGATTCCTCAATGGGGAATTTACCTTTACTTATACTAGATTGAACCTGTCAACAAAATTCTTTATTGGCACAACAGGGCCGACCTCTCTATCTCATAAAATAATTAATATTAACTAGATTAATTATCTTTTACATTAATTATCAATTACATTGAGGTGGGGTTGACTTGTACCCTTTGCATTACAATTAGGGTTACAGGCAGGTCTGACTCTTGAAAAATATAGCAAGGAATCTCATACACCCTCTAGTGCTCAGCCACTAGGGGCACATCCATAGGGATGTTCATATCTCTGGCTCACTGCATTACACAGAAGAACCACTTCTCACTAGTGCTCAGCCACTAGGATCACGTTCACCTGTGCTCGTCCACATGCATGTCCACTCAACAGATACTCTTTCCTGCTGCATTACACAGGAGATTCATCTAGAGTTTATCTTCAAATCTCTACTCAGAGGAGACTAATACATCATCTTCATCTCTGTCTCATGACGATGCACCCAACACTTTGGGATTTCACACATTCACCTTGTGCTTAGCCACAGGCACATCCAACTCTGTAGATTTCCTTTCTCACTGCGTTACACAGGAGAATCATATGGAGTTCTTCTCAACTCTCTATAAGGAGGAGGCCATCGCTACGTTCCAGCTCTGTCTTATATTGGAACCACACACCCATATCAGGGACTCTCTCTCGGGTTTGTGTCCTAGAGAATGTCTCACATAGCTACAATCATCAACAATCAACAACTTCATTCTTCTTTGAACATTCTACTTAGGAACTTCATTATTCTTTGAAAATTATACATCCTATTCACGCTTACGTGTTACACTTCCCACAACTTTCCTTTGCATTACTACACATCAATATTTTGTCTCTTTGGGTGCTTTCTTGAATTCCTTGATTGGCACTAAAAACACTTCTCTCTACTCTTAATATTTTAGTGGAAACAAGTAGATGCATGTGTCCATCTTTGAGATAGTGTATGTGTTCTTCTTTTTTCCATGCACTATGCATCCATAAAATTGTGACAGTCTTCCTAATAACAACAAATCACAAGCATTAATGGGAATGACATCACATAGTATTTTGTCCTTATATTCATCTTTGAGAAACGAGACTTTGCACTAATTTGGGACCAACACCTTGTAACTATTTTCACACCAAAACAACATGTTTTTTTGGAGGTGCTTATATCATGCTAACACCAACTTCCACTTGATTATTTTAGAGAAAATATCACCTAAATTGCAACCCAATTTTCCACTAAAAAATTCCTTTTCAAATTCCTTTTTTTAGCACTTTTCTCTATTTGGGTGACGATTAAGAGGGCAATTTGGGTAGTAAGATGATAGTTATTTTTATTAAAACCATGAAACCAATCATAATACATCCAAATTTGTCACCACTAAAGCATCCAAGATTAACTTGTTGCAACCAAAGAAATTGCCACCAAAAATATCCTTAAACATGAATTATACTCCCATTATAATGTGTAATTAAACATTGATCTTAAATTATTTTTGTATGTTACCCATTATCCAAGATTAATTTATTGCAACCAAAGAAATTTCCACATAAATATCCTAAAACATGAATTGTGTTTTCATTATTAAGTCTAATTAATATTGATCTTAAATTATTTTTGTATGTTGCCTATTATTAGATGTTAGCTTAGTCTTAATTGCACCAAATAAAAAAATATTAGTCTCAATTGCACCAAATAATAAAAAAATATATGGGAAGTTAATTGGATTTAGCCTAAGTGGCTTGTGCTAAGGAGTGTTTTCCCCTATCTAAATTCAATTCCCGTAAGTGACATGTTTAACTCTTAAATAGGCACGATATTAAAAAATATGAAAAATAAAATATTATTATTAATTATATATATTAAAAATAATATTAAATTAATATTCATATACATGAAATACTATTTAATATTATAAAATCATGTTTTTCATATTATTATATTCATATTAAAATATATCAAAAATAAAATATTATTATTAGTTATATATTATTATATTCATATTAAAATATACCAAAAATAAAATATTATTATTAGTTATATGTTTTAAAAATAATATTAAATTAATATTCATATAGATGAAATACTATTTAATATTAAATCATATTTTTCATATTATTATATTCATATTATATTTTAATTTATTTAATATTAAATTATATTTTTCATATTATTATATTCATATTATATTTTAATTAATTATATATTTATTTATTAAATATATAAACAAATAATGAATGTTATGGTATCATAAATATAGAGTATAAGTAAATAATCAAATACACAATATTTGGTGAAACCAAAAATATAAAAAATAAAATAAGAAAATTATATATATATATAATTCTTCATCAACAATATGATCATATTGAATAGCTATGATGATCATCACAATATAATCTTTCATCATATGATTCTTCATCTCTATCCATAGCATTAGATCTTTATAAGAAGAAACCAAAAATATAAAAAATAAAATAAGAAAATTATAATTTTATATATATATATATATATATATATATATATATATATATATATATATATATATATATATATATATATATATATATATAATTCTTCATCAACAATATGATCATATGGAATAGCTATGATGATCATCACAATATAATCTTTCATCATATGATTCTTGATCTCTATCCATAGCATTAGATCTTTATAAGAAGATTAAAAACAATTATTTAAATGAAAAATTTATTAATATTAATAAATATTTTTCATTCATATTAATAATTAAATATTTTTTAATAAACTAATTTAAATAATAATTAAATCAAAACTAACACTTAGTAAGGTAATGTCGATATGAATAATGCGAAACGCGAATAAATTTTAGGCATTTTGGATATCATAAATGAGTCCCCTCTCATGTTCTTCAACCCTTGTTATGTACACAAATTAAAAGATATGAAAGGCAAGAAGAACATTTCACTCTCACCTTTTCATAATCAAAAGATTTTGGGGGGCGCGATGGGAGATATGAGGTCTTCCATGGGGAGAAAGGGCGATCCATAGTGTACCCACAAGGAGTTTAAGGTGGTTGAATAGTAAGGGAGAACTTTGGAAGCATTGCTCACTTCAATTAATTGGTTATTGTCATTTGTAAGGGGATGATAAATACTCACTTTTTTGAGAAAATAAAACAAAATAGATTTTCTCTTTGGTAGGTTCCTTCTACCTAGAACTAATGATTAAGAATAAATATATCACTTTTAGACCCACTTTCACTTTACGATGACTATACTCATTGATACAATATTTATTTTTTATTTTTAAGTAGAGTGTTGAAAGTGACTCCGTCATATACAATCCATAGGATGGATTCTTGACATTTCCATATTTTGTGGGTTGGATTCACTCTTCCCTTCTCTCATTCTATGATACTTATAATTTAAAATTATAGATATTGATGTCTACGGAAATCATTTTTCTCTTGGATTTTGTAGGAAAAGATGTAAGAGATGACACATCAAGTTTCTACCTTCTAGTAATAACTATGGGATATGCGGGATATGCACATAGGAGATAACACAATATGTTTTTTTAGAAGAAAACATATGAAAATCCACAATATGGCTCTATCTTGCAACAATATGTAATATGTATACAACATAGCATGATTGATATTTCCCATTGGCTCAAAAGGATATTGTTAAGAAGAGGATCACATCCAACCTATCCATTCATTCAAGAGGACTATTTAAAGAACTTTATAAAATATCAAGCATATGATATGTACCTTTATAAAATATTGCATCATATATGAAATGATGTGTTATGTGGCTTATGGATTAAGAGAGATAATACTAGAGAGGATGTGTGTTTTGTCACCAAGTATGCACCAAAGAGAGATGAGTGAAGGTGAAGTGGAATTATTACATTCTGCGTTGACATTTTGCAATAACATTCATAATCTCATTGCCTACCTAGATTGTAAATAATGGTGAAGTGGAATTATTACATTCTGCAATGACATTTTGCAACAACATTCATAATCTCATTTTACAATAACATTCACAATCTCATTGCCTACCTAGATTGTAAATAATGGTGAAGTGGAATTATTACATTTTGCGGTGACATTTTGCAATAACATTAATAATCCCATTGCCTACCTAGAATATAAATAATGATTAAGGAAGTGTTCATAGTTTATATTTTCTTATAATGATGGAATATGATGATTTTGGTGTGCCCACTCTAACATTGAAACTATTTTGTTAAGTAGAGAATTGTATTGTAAACAAGGAGAATTGTGAGCAACAAGTCCCTACCAATGGCAGGAAGAGGTAGGAAGAAACTCATCACAGATGGGAAGGGAGAATTAGTGAAACGAGATTATTGTTTTGTTATTTTTTTAATGAAACGGCATAGCCATTAACCCGATGTTGTCATAGAAGAAAACTTGATGCTATCATAGAAGAAAACTTGACACATGTATGAAAGCATAGCAGGTACAACAATCATGAGACTGAGATATATTATAATATATATAAAACTTTATAAACTAAAACTGGTTAGTTTAAGTTCATACTGAGGCGTAGTTGTTTATATTTCTTAATTTATATGGGCCTTGGAATTCATAAACAGATAATATATATTTATGAGCATATGGGCATGTAGGAATGTGGCATCCATAAACTACCCACTATTTTAATGAAATGCTACTCAAGTGCTACTGGTCATTTTGTTTAAACTCCTTGCCATTCATGGCTTCCAAATGACCCAATATCGATTCTCATGTGCATTGAAAAGAGATTAATTGGTTTTTTATTGTCTGGTGGAAAACTATGTTCACACCATGCAAATTAGAGGTGATTGTGTTCGTAAATCATTCTTATTGTACGTTTACATTGCATGGAAAAGATGGATTTGCTATTATTATGCACATCTGTGGAGCTTAAACGAGCGTGTGCTAATATAGAAATGCAACAGCAACTACAAGAGGCCAGGTTGATTCACCTTAAAGAGCTAATGGCAACCACTCACATAGAACGAGAGAAAAATCCTTTTATATGGCATGGAAAAGATGAAGCAACTCTTGTTCTACACGTCTCTAAATATGGAACGAGCACGGGATAACGTAGAAACACAGGAGACAACTATAGAAAGTGGACCAAACGCAGGAGACATCTATAGAAAGCAGACCACTATCGGTAAATCTAGTACCAATACCACCAGCAACAGTGGATCTTACAAACACATAGCCTACATCAGGTACTCATTTTTCTTTCCACTTACAAACACATATCCTACATCAGGTACTCATTTTTCTTGCCATGAGTAGTTGGTTGAATTCCATCATTGTGTTGATGTAATCTTAGCTCATACAATAAGCCTGTTAAGGAAATGTCAATAAAATTATGTAGAAATTACCATAAATATTCAATTGTTGCTTGTTGTTTCCTACTAATCAGTTGCTAGCTTGCCCAATTTGTCTCTCTATGTCTCTGCTTGTTGTTTCATGTTGATCAGATGCTAGTTTTCCTAATCCATCTCTCTATGTCTCTATTCTGGTGTGTTGTTGTTAACTATGTTTTTGTACTCAGGTTCACTGATGCTTCCCTCACAGTGTAGGAGATTGACCCAGAGTATTTCATTTCTTCTATGATGCAGGGAGGTAGCGGTATTAGAAGACCAACGTTTTGGAGCATGGCGCTGACCAGTGTCATTCTTGGAGCAGTTAGTGTATTAAAATGATGGACAGTACGTGTAATAAAATGACCATGAATTTTTATAAAGCAATAAAACTGCACAAAGCCTAGACATTAAAACCTGAACATGTAATGTCTAGAACTAATGTTAGACATGAGGTGTAACACCCCGGATTTCAGACCCCCCATTTTAAATAATGTATTGTTACAATGCTGAGAGGCTTGAGTGCCCAAAAAATTATTAAAGGGGCCAGTATGCCCAAGATATGTAATTTTTTTTATCATTATTATTAATAACTACATCGTTGACTGCTAGATGGACAAGGGCTAGAGTTATAGGGGGCTATGATTCCACAAGAGAGGGGACTTGAGGGGATAAATGTTCATTCCCTATTTTAATCACCCTTTTTGTCTAAGGGAGGGGATCAGTTATGTGAGCTTCTTGGGGAAGGCCAGGAGGTTCTTGATTCCCCATGAAAAATACTTAAACCCATCCATGGTCTGATTGTGGGCTTGGTCGTTGGCTCATTCGCTCCTTCACTTCTGCATTTGTACCATTCTTTCCCTCACACAATTTCATGCACCCACTTACCCATTCACTGATCCATCCTCACCTACGTCTTGGCTTGGTAAAGGGAAAGGAACTGTTGAATATTAGCCATGGGATAGTTAGTTGTAGTGGTCACTAGTGTAATTCAGCGATGACTTGAGGCCTGCATGTCTGAGATGCATTGGCCTGCGACCTGTTTTTCTCACAACTTCGAGTCCTGAGAGTTCCAGCATTGAGATTCTAGACCAGTTGTGCTAAAGCCCTAAAAAGAGAAGGATTGCCTGAGGGACTGTGTGGCAGAGAAGGGTGGAACTCCATTCTCTTAGGTGGTGCAGGCTGGGTAGAAGAGAGTTGGGTACTTGGATTTCTGTGTGTGTTGGGAAACCTGTGAGAGTTTGAGAGATGACTGGTTTGGGAACCCAAGTAACACTCTAGAACCATCCTTGTGGATTCATAGGCCTGGATCGGGGGTGACACTGTTGTTGAGATTTGGAGCAGTAGTGTCTATGGTTGGGTGGAACGTCCTTGGTTTGCAGCCAGTTGGTGTCGCTTTTTTATAAAGATAAGTGCTCTCTATTGTGATATTATTATCTATGTATGAATGTATTTCGCCTTGTATTTTAATGATCATTTAACTAAATCTTAGATTATGCATGCTTGCTAGATATTGTTGTGCATGTCGTTAAACCTTTTATCTTGTGTGTCCTTATTAAATAAAGAAGGTACCAGTAAGATTATGAAGTCCAAGGGTGGGCTTGAAGGTAACACACACCGGCCTATGGCTGGTTGGGGATGTTACATATTGGTATCAAAGCTTCTGGTTGAAACACCGGGCCAGTATGGGTCGGGTCTGTTGGTCAGAGTCTCATGGTCAAGATCAAACTCTAACCATTAAGTTGAAAATATCAGGAGGAATGGCATTGTAGAATCTACGCAAGAGTTAGATCATTAGAGGCCCATTGTAAGGGGTTTCAAGGATTGTAACTGTCCCCTTCGAATTCGGGAGCGATCGCCACTGTAGGATCAGGGGAGATCCAGGATCGTTGGATTGAAGGACAGGTGAACAGGGGTCGTTCAATTAAAAGGAAGCAAGGGTTAAGGTTATAACCGTCATATCCCATTGGAGAGAGAGATAAAGAGATAGCAGGAATTGCAGGGAACCAAGTTGCACGAGAGATAATTCCTCAAGGCAGTCCCGCAATCCAAACCATGGTTTCACCGAAGGGTTACGTGTCAGCATCAGGAGAATTGTGGGGTGAAAAGAGGGTTACTCCAAACCGTCGATGCATGCCCCTGCAAATTGAAAGACATGCAGTGATGTGACATGCTAATACTCAAGCGACAAACCTCTGAAGAGAAGAAGTAGTCGGAGACCGTCGATCTGTAGGAGGACACACGCCAACCGATCGTGTGCTCCGGGTGAAAGAACTCCAGGAAAAGATGAGCAAGGAGAAGTTGAGAATTAATATTTTCGGACCCCAAAGATCCAAATTGAATCGCAGTCATCCGATCCAGAAGGACACGCGGCAGAAATCTGTGCACTTCGAGGGGAAGAAAAGGTTAAGAGTTGAGTTCTCCAAAGTTCGAAGACCTGAAGAAATCGTATCCATCGATTTGTGAGGGACATGCGTCACTAGATCGCGATCCTCGGATAAAACCATTTTCAGAAAGAGTTAAGAGTTGAGATTCTCGAAGTCCCGAAGTTCGAAGTTGTTATGGACCGTCCAATAAGGGAGACATATGGTAACAGTTTGGCCACTTCGGGAAATCGGAGTTCGGGAGAATTGGAAGTGTGTTAGTGTGGAAACTCTCGAAGTCTCAAGATCCCAAAGAGACAAAGTGGTGAGGCACGATGAAATCACTAGGAGGTGATGTGGACCCCAAAATTTCTGAAGTGATGTCGCTTGAGGACATCACCGGGGATGATGTGGACACATGGGATGTGCACCACGTGTCAGTAAGTTTTGAGCATGTGGATGATTGAAATGTCAGTTAGGATGTGACACATGTCACTAGCCTGATTGGGCCACGTGTTCGCTTACATTAGTTTTCTACGTGGCAATGGATCATGGACTCCGTAGAAGTTACTCCGAGAGTTTTCAGTTGAGTGTTGAAACTCTCAAAGCCCGGAGAGCCGGAGACCCGAAGTAAACGTCGATCGTCAGATCGTCCAAAGTAGAGATCAGGAGAATAAGTGGCATGAAGCTGTGGATTCCGGGTAAGGACCCAAATTCAACGTTGATCATCGGATCTTTCAAAGTAATTCCCCACCGTCCAATTCAAGAAGACGCATGGAAAAATCTCATGTATTTCGAGGGAAGTAAAGTTTGAGATTTGAGAATTTCGAAGTCCAGAATTCCAAAACGACCACAATCATCGATCTGGGAGAGGTAAATCTAAACTGTTGGTTCCCAAGAGACAGATCTTGGACATCTATTTAGAAGAACCATCAAGATCACGAGATCAACGGTCACCTCGCATTGCGGGGACAGGAGGTGCTAGGGATTTACGAAGTCGAGGGTGGGCCGCAATCAAGACCACGGTTTTGGAAAAAGGACACGTGGTGGCTCAAGGTGAATTGTGGGGAGAAAAGTAGTTTGGTTCCAAACCAACTTGGAGCATGGTCACAATCGCACGTCTGTGTAAGGTCACCACCTAAGGTCACATATAAGTGTAAGTTTCAAACTTGTGAATTAAAGCAATGCATATAGATTCTTAAGAAAAACAACATTTAATCAATGGCTCATACACAGAGTACACAGAGATTTTATACCAGAAACCCTCAACCGGGAAAACCTTTCTTATATTCATTATATCGAATTTCACCATTCACAATACAATATATATACAATTTTTTTAGGTATTCCGTAGATACGAAAACCCTAATCCCTTAATCCGGGATTAATTTAAAAAACCGCTAAAAATAGCAAAAACCGCCCAAAAACAAATTTCAGGGCACTTCCCCGGGCTACCGCCCATTGCCGAACGTTGCGCGTAACCAAGGGGGGGAATAAATACCCCCCCTGGGACCCCCCTAGGAAAGAGCATGGCGCACAAGACACAAATACCATTACTAGAGGGATCGTCAGATGCAATTTTCATATCTGACGCGCCCACACACACACATGCAAAGAATACAACACATACCTAACATTCTCCCACTTGTTGTTTTCTTTGCATCCAGGGGTCCAGGGGATTATATAATCAACAATCCAAGGCAGCAATGCCCATTTTTACTCTACACCAGGAGAAATTTTCTATTCTCATAGACTTTGTCAAAGAATCTTTAACATTCTTCAAAGTGTCAACCTTTTCCAGCAACACCTTCTTTTCCTCAACCATGTCTCTCACAAAGTGATACTGAACATCAATATGATTTGCCTTCGAATGATAAGTTGGGTTCTTTGCCAGGAATATTGCACTCTGATTGTCACAATCTAATCTCACTTCTTGTTGTACCAACCTAATACCTAAACACAATATTTGTAACCATACTGCTTCCTTGCTTGCATGAGTAGCTGCCATGTATTGAGCTTCTGTAGTTGAGAGTGCCCTACAGCCTGTATTTCTCTCATCCAACTGATTTCTCCTCCAAATAGTTTAAACACATACCCACTTGTAGATCTTATGCGATCCAAATATCCAGTCCAATCTGCATCAACAAAGCCATGTATGTCCAGCACTCTGTCCAATCCTGGTCTTCCTTGGTAGCACAATCCATAACTGGTAGTGCCACGAAGATACCTGAAGACCCTCTTTACTATTGTCCAATGTTCCTTCCCTGGTTTTGACATATACCTACTCAAAACTCCCACTGCATGTGTAATGTCTGGTCTAGTATAGACCATTGCATACATCAAACTGCCAATTACACTGGCATACAGAACATGGGACATGTCCTCTTCTTCTTCCTGTGTCTTGGGACACTAATCTACAAATAACTTTACACCTATAGGAATAGTAACCTTGACCGGTTTACTTCCATGCATATTAAACCTCTGCAATATCGTTTCAACGTATTTTCTCTTATTCAACCAGAGTTTCTTGTTTGAACAATCTCTTTTTATCTCCATTCCCATAATGAAGTTAGCAGCACCGAGATCCTTCATGTCAAATTTGGAGGATAGCAGCTATTTCACCTCCTTGATAACATCCATGTTATTTCCTACCAAAAACATGTCATCAACATACAACACTACATAAATGAAGTGATTACCAACCTTCTTGGAATATACACAGTGATCAGCCCTGCTTCTTACAAATCCCAATCCAAGGATGTATGTGTCAAACTTTTGGTACCACATCCTAGGTGATTGCTTCAGACCATATAGTGACTTCTTTATCTTACAGACCAGCTCTTTATTTCCCTTCACTACAAAGCCTTCTTGTTTCTTCATGTAGATTTCTTCTTCCAAATCCCCATGTAGCAATGTTGTCTTCACATCCATGTGTTCCACTTCAAGATCAAAAGCAACAACAATAGATAAAAGAAATATAATAGAAGTTAATTTAGCAACAGGAGAAAAAATCTCACCAAAGTCAATTCCCTCTACCTGGGAATAACCTTTTGCTACTAACCGAGCTTTGTATTTCTCCACTTTACCTTGTGCATTAAACTTCTTCTTAAACAACCATTTTCTACCAACAGATTT
>ML785994.1:223964-240694 GCA_009831015.1 Picea engelmannii | reverse complement strand
GCATTTAGATGTTCTGTCACAGAATCTCCATCTTCCATCCTAAGATGATACAACTTCTTTCGAAGAAACAGCTTGTTTACCAGGGACTTTGATTGATACAAATTCCCCAACTTATCCCATAGTTCCTTGGCTGTAGATTCTCCCGAGACATTCAACAAAACTGAATCTGCCAGGAAGAGTCGAATAGTACTCCTTTCTCTTCAGTCCAACTTCTCCCATTCTTCTTTCGACATACTATTAGCTGGTGTACTAGTAGTTTGTGTACTAGTAGGTTGTGTACCAGTAGCCTGTGTGCTAGTAGACAGTGTACCAATAGGCTGTGTACCAGGATCCACAGTGATCCATTGTGTACAAGAAGGTCCTCCATCTTGAGCTTCCATAGCTCAAAGTTTTTATCATGGAACTTCTCTATATTGATTCTAGATGAGCTCGCCATTCCTCTTTCTATACTCGAATCTCCACTGCAAAATCTCCCACTAAACCCAGGTTTATCACAAACCCAAGATAAACTTGATCTATCAAGACTGAGCCAAACCCTCAACAACAAAGGCGTCCCTCTATAGCAAAAAACAAGCTCTGATACGACATGTAAGTTTTAAACTTGTGAAGTAAAGCAATACATATAGATTCTTAAGAAAAACAAAATTTAATCAATGGCTCATACACAAAGTACACAGAGATTTTATACCAGAAACCCTCAACCGGGAAAACCTTTCTTATATTCATTATATCGAATTTCACCATTCACCATACAATATATATACAATGTTTTTAGGTATTCTGTATATACCAAAACCCTAATCCCTTAATCCGTGATTAATTTACAAAACCACTAAAAATAGCAAAAACTGCCCAAAAAAAAATTCAGGGCATTATCGAACGTTGTGCGTAACCAGGGGGGGCATACCTGCCCCCCCCCCCCCCCCCCCCAGGAAAGGGCCCAGTGCACACAACACAAAGATCACTACTAGAGGGATTGTCAGATGCATTTGTCATATCTGACGCACCCACACACACACACATGCAAAGAATATAACACATGCCCAACAATAAGGAGGGGCCAAGAGAAAAGGAGCTAGCACCAACTCTTATATTTTCACAAGGACGAAGGAGAAGGTCGTGGGGGCCATCAGACCTCTGCCAGAAATCCATAACGGCCTTTGTTTAGATATAGAATGAAACCATTGAGGTTTCAGAGATCCAATTTGACTCAAGATTGAATATCCTTGATCGGGAAGTCACACAACCCTTAGGAGAGAAGGGGACCTGCATTAAGAAGAAAAAGGAACCGTAGCATTGTTGAAAAGTTTGGTCATCATATGCGTAATTCTAACAAAATGGCCGCTTTCACATTTTGCAGAATTAAGGGGCTTAAGCACATCAGCTCAGGAAGTGTATTGAGGAAATCGAAGAAGGCAAGGGAGCCTCCAGTCATGATAAGGAGGCCGAAGGCCAAAATACCAGAGTTGGTAATGCAAAGATAGAGTCAAATGGATGCAAGGTAAAAGGAGAGAAGGAAACGTTAATAGAAATGGTAAGAAGCATGAATATGGAAATGCAGAGCTACAAAGCATACAATGAGAGACTGATGAGAGAGAAAAGTCAGATAAATGCTTGAGTGTTGCAGAGCTTAAATCAATTATAGAGACAAATGAAGAAGGGATCAAACTCAAGACAAGAGGAAGAAGGTAGGTGCCATGAAATAAGGGATGATAGTGGAAGAGGTGGTTATTCCAGAAGTGCCAGTAGAGCTCATGGACACCACTCACCTCCTTACTCAGAAAGAAAGTTTTATGCATTGGAATATCCCGTAAGCAGTCCAGAGGTGTCTCCTATCAGACACCAAAGAAGGAAACAAGAGGTAGATAGTTTGCAAGGAGAGTTGAGGAAGCTCAAGCCACCTTCCTTTGATGGTGAAAGAGAAAGGGAAGATGATGTTGAAGCATGGTTGCTTGGGATCAGGACATATTTTTAGTTGCATAATTATTCCTCGAACCTGGAAGCTAGGATTGCCACCTACCATTTACACGGGAAAGTTGCAATGTGGTGGGACCAACTGAATAGAGTGGAACATGTTAATGAAAGTAGAATCACTTGGAAGGATTTCAAGAAGTACTTCCAGAAGGAGTACCTCTTAGAGCATTTCTATGACAAGAAAATGCAGGAGTTGTTTGAACTCAAGTTGGGAAGCATGACTATGGAAGAGTACGAGAAGAAGTTCTTGGGATTGTTAAAATATGTCAGGTTCATTGGTCATGAAAAAGTTAAAATACAGAGATTTCTAAGTGGAATTCCATCCTTTTATAAGGAAAATATCAAGTATGATGAGCCCAATACCTTGACTGAGGCCATCAAGAAGGCTAAATACCTGTATGAGAAAGGCCAGGGAAGAGAATCCCTGCAGAAATCTTGGAAGGAAAAGAAGAATGAGAATTTTGATCAGAGGAGGAAAGGATTCAAACCCCCCTTCAATAGGGATGAGCCTAATAGAAATCATCAAGATCAGTATGCTAAGGGGGATTCCAAGAAGGAAGATTCCTTAGGAAAAAGGGGAAGACCACCAAACCAATGTTGGGGATGCAAGGAAGATCACATGTACAAGGATTGCCCACACATAAAGGACAGAGTGAAGACTATACACAACATCCAAGAGGCTACAATAGTCAAAGATATGGTAAGAATCTATGCAGCTTTAAATGATCGAAAAGCAGAGTACCAGTCCAATATCATCGAGGTGGAAGGTAAGATCAAAAATCAGCCTGTTTCTATTTTGATTGATTCAGGAGCAAGTCATTGTTACATTGATCCTAAGATAGTGGATAGATTACATTTGGAGAAAAGTAAACGTGGAAAAGCAAGTTTGGTTCAGTTAGCCACTGGAACCAAAAGAAGAATCCATGATATGGTCAAAAGTTGTTCCATAAGTCTTAATGGCGTGAATATTAGTATTGATCTAAATATCATACCATTGTGGTCTTATGATATTCTAATTGGAATGGATTGGTTGGACAAGCATCATGTTGTCCTAGATTTTCATAACAAGACATTTACATGTCTTGATGGAAATGGAAAACAGAGCACTATGAAAGGAATTCCAAGACCCATATCTATAAGGGAGATTTCAACCTTTACAGCTAAAAATATGTTTTAGGAAAGGATGTCAATTGTATGCAGCTCATGTGGAAGAGCTAGAAAATACAAAGGGGCCAAGCCTCGAGATTACTTGGTACTAGATGAATTTGAAGATGTATTCCAAGAAATACCCAGATTGCCACCAAGAAGGGAGATATATTTCTCAATTGATTTAGTTCCAGGAGCTGCCCCAGTGTCAAAAACACCTTACAGAATGAGCACACCAGAGTTAAAATAATTACAAATGCAGTTGGAGGAATTATTGAAGAAAGGGTACATATGTCCGAGTGTTTCACCTTGGGGAGCACCAATACTTTTTTTCAAAAAGAAAGATGAAACCTTGAGGTTGTGTATTGACTTTCGACAACTGAACAAGTATCCTCTACCCTGAATTGATGACCTCTTTGATCAGCTAAAAGGAGAAAATATATTTTCAAATATTGACTTGAGGGCATGTTGACGGGCGAAAAATGGTCGTCTGTAAATTGGAAGAATGAATCTGGTCCGGGGTTGTCTAAGTAACCCAAGCCGTATTTAAGAAAAAGATAGATAAATTTCATTTATATACATTATTTACAAGTTGTAAGTTTTAATCTAAACTTTCTAAACTTAAAGTGAAAATGACTACTTTGAAGAAGCAGATAAAGAAAGCACATAAAAATATTTTTGATTTTTCTTTTATAAGTCTTAAACTAATGGAAGAAAATGTAATGAAATAGAAACATATAGATAGTCAAAAGCCAAACTTTACGTATAAATTTCAGTGATAAAAAAATAGCAGAAAAATAAAATTGAGCTAACCTGCTAGCAAGCTGATGATATGCATCCAAACATCTGTGCGATCAGAAAACATTTAACCGCCTTGTCCAGGAGGGAAACCTACAATGAACCTTAAGTCTGTTTTGAATAAATGCAGAAAAATTATGTTGGCAGTTAAATTTTAATAACATAAAGAATGATACCAATAGTTACTCTGATCTCATGATTGCAAGTAATTACATTAAGAAAAATATGTTAGCAAATATCTTTGCATTTAATCTTTCAACAAAAATTAAAGGAGAAATCCTGTAATTGAAGCTAAATAGATGATCACACGATTAATATCTGAAGCAATTATTTATGGACAACATTTATAAAGGAATTATCCCAATAACATAATAAATCATGAATACTAAAGCTATCAAAACCTATTATCATATCAGGATAAACAAAACTTAAATGAAGACACCATCCACAAGAAGCTAAAGCCAAAATGTGCATTGTTGTTCCATTAAAGTTTGTAAATGAAACATCCATCTTCTGCCCCAGGCGAGGATGCCTTCATTACAAAAATCTCTAGTATTTAAAGAGTTCAGTCAAGCTAAACATCTTATATTGTGGGATAAGATTAAATCTCAAAATGATTTACTAATTACAAAATAGAGGGTAATAGAACCACTTCATATCACACTGTATCTCTCAAAACTATAAAAAGCTTTTTTTTGTTTACAAAAGATGAGCCAAAGAAATGGATAATAAGCTTAGAAATGGTCCATATCATCAAATCACCACCAGCCACATGATATCCTGAAAGGAAAAACGAAAATAAAGGAGTTTAGATATTATTCTAACCAATAATTTCCAAAAATTCGAATGAGAATAGACTGGCTACAAAATCAGTTGATTCTATAGTTAGTTTTATTTTAAACAATAGAAATGTAATTAAATCTATATTAATAGAAAAACTAAACAAAAACACAACTAAGATAAACAAACAAATCTTCACCTCTTAACTGCATGCTAAATTTGACTCATAAGACCTCAAAGTTAACTACTGTTGTGACATGCTCAGCATTCTTTATTATTACGTTTCCATTTCTTTTCAGGTGCTTCCCTTGCCTTTGAGCATTGAACTTTAGTCTGTGATTTTCACTCATTAATAAGTCGATCTAAGTGGTGAGCATTTTGATCTGCAGTTGAAGGGAAGGTATATCTGTGTAATATTTGTCAATCCAAAACAAACAAACCTCACACCATGGATCTGGAATAGTTGTTTGAGGATATCCATGGCCATGTGTCAGAATTCTACAATTGTTGTCTATGGGTTCTTTACTGAGTTTGATCCCTGGAAAACATTCTCTATGCTTCAGGCACGGTGCCAGCTTGTCTACGAAATCGTACGTCCGACTGAGATCTGGTTTGAGGTAACTTGGGTCTTCTTTTGCAAAGAATTTCTCTATCTCAAAATCAAAGCTCTCATGGACCTCGATCGCTTTGATTGAGCTCATATGAGACTTCGATTTATTTCATAGGCTCCTAGAAATTAATCTCCCTACCCTTTTGTTTTTAAACCATATATCTGAGTCGTTTTTAGATAGTTTGCGCGAGGGCCTGTTTACAGTTTTTGCAAAGGTGTTAGGGCATGCGTACTGGTAATGGTCATGAAATTCAGAGGCTCTTGGATCAACATCTTGTTTCTCGGACATAGGCTCATCGAGCATGGCCCTATCATAGGGTTATTTGGATGAGGAGATTGTCCTGTCAATGGAAGGGATTGGGGTTTCTTCTAACATGGGCTTATCAACCTCTATGTGGCTAGGTGTAGCAAAGCTATTTTGAGATAGGAAAGTGTCCCAATAGTCACCCTGCAATTTTAAATGATGGACTAATAGCATCATTATCAATCCATGATGAAATAAACTAGAATTCAAACATTGTCTCTTATACCTCTTGGCCATCTTATATAAACTTCTTAATAAATAGAAATGCATATTCAACTGGAAATCGATGAAGTTCATTAACAGTCTTATGTGATATAGAAAAACGAGGCCAAAGCGACCCTCACATGTAACGAACTATCTCAATATTTCCAATAAACCGTTCCACCTAGTTTTTAACAGATATATAGGCATACCTTTATCACAACACTGGATCTTCTGAGAGGTAAAGAACAAACTCCATGGCACCTCCTCCAATTTGGTATTCTTAAACCATTTTTTCCTGCTAAGTGGAAGACCTATTGCCTGGCTTAAAAACTCCTTGGTGATTTCAAATTGAATGTCACCTACTTTGGCTCGGCATCCATCGAAAGAGAGGGTGAATTTCTGGGCCACTTGCAAGTTGTAACCTTGAAATTTCTCAAGGAATTCGAGCCAGCCTTGACCCTTAAGGTATTGCCTTGCGTTGTCATACAGGAGCAGGGTTTGTGAACTATTTGGTTCGATGCGGACAACAGGGGCCATGTGGATTCGGACAAGCAGTCACAGAGGCAACAGAAGCCACTGTAAGCAAGAAGGGTTTCACATAGCAGAAAGAACCAGGTCTAAACCCAAGGAAATAAAACCCTTGCATGAATTAAATGGAGGAATAAGGGGTTTCATAAGAGAATCGGGCATTTTGTGTAATGAATCATTGAGGGTACAGAACAAAGCCCGAGACTTAACTTGAGATGATGGACATGTCATTTTCAAAAATCCACTATCAGCAGAGTACAGAATACGACCATATGCGTTTAAGTATCATCATTGTGCAAAGGATGGAGTTGTTCATTATAAGGTGCTTGACAAATCTAAGCATAGCAACCAAAGAGAGGATTTATCAAGAATCATACATGAAACAAACTCATAGCCTAACATCAATCGATTCTTGGTGTATTATTTAAAGGTCTAGAGTAAACCTCATAACAATGAGCAATTTTAAAACAACCAATTTATTGACATGAGATAGTCCTTAAAGAAAGATATCATTCTCAAAAAGTTTTGTATGATGATTTATTCTGCTAGGGAAATAAGCCTTAAATTCAAATGCAATAAATTCACAAGTTTCAATGCTTCATTCATGCTTTCAGTCATGAACGAAGCATGAAAACGAGAACCAAGAAAAATAAAAAATAAAAATTATAGCCCAAAACTCATCTTTCAAGTAGAAATGTTCATGTGATTAAGCGGAGGCAGCTACAAAATTTATTATTCGTTGCTTAAAGAAGTGAAAATATTGTAGGGCTGCCAACAATGGTGACTTGTTGGGAGAAGCAGTTATCTCTGCATCACTGACGAGTTCAGGTTAGGATTGTTAGAATGATTGCAGATCAAAGGACATTTGAAGGACATCAAGCATCTCGACAATCATTACATGATCCATGTTTAGACATATTTTTGTTAAAATGAAATCTGGTGACAATTTTTTTAAAAATGAGAGCCACGATGTTCAAGTCAATGGCTCTGATACTGCTAATAGGGACACTGCTTCCAGCAGGCTTCCATAGCCTCAGTAGGGATGTCAATTAACCCACTTTGATGCCTCTATCTTGTCCAAGAAATTTCAATTCAAAATGCAGGATGCTTATGGTCAATATCCAAATTTATACCTGAGAATTTTTCTTGAACCCAACATTGCTTCGTTGCCGACAGGCCTGTTCAGTACCTCGGAAAAGTTGTCTTGGAATCATGCATGCATTTACCCGTTTCCAGTAGACCTGTTCAGTATCCTGGTGGGTTTACAAACACTTCCCACAACTCTCGAGAATTTATTCACAATCTGATATAAATTTAAAGACATTCTAGAGAGCGGGGTGACGCTGAAAAATCCTGGTTTTTACAACACTTGTTATTTTCTAGAATTTTAATTTTTTTGCTTGATAACCTTCATTATGATCTGAAAATAGTTTACTAATGAAACTAATCTTTCAAGGACAGGAAGCCATCCTTGAGTTTCTTTCTTAAAAGAAGGGACAACATAAAGAGCTTTTAATGATAGTTGTGTCTGCTCATAATTGCAAAGTGAAACCATGAAATCAATTCTGAACAGAAAAACCTCTTTAACTAGTCTGCATTTTAGGAAATTACAGCAGTTGACACTCTGGCAGTCCTTGAAAACTATTTTAAGATGAAGAATTTTGTTTTCCTTCTTTGAACTAAAATGTGATACGGGCACGTTTTATCCAGAAAGTGATAAAAACAAACAATAAAATAAAATCAAAGCAGCAAAAACTAGAAATCAAAAAAAAACAAAACAAAAAAATATGTACAAAAGATGCATCTGGGAATCGTCATGAAAAATACCTTTTGAGGGCTTGATCGTTCATCGGGAAGGGGTCTGTTGTCCCTCTAAATTATGTAGGTGGAAAGAGCTAGGACCTAGTTTCTCAGCGACCAAGAAGGGCCCTAACCATAAATTTTGGAACTTGGAATGTTCCCCTTTTCCTTCATGAGGTTTATCCCATTTGATCACTAAATCTCCCACCTAGAAATTCCTATCCGAGGTAGAACTTGAATCAAACCAGCTTTTAACAATACGTTGATGTTGATTCAATCTTTCTTTCGCTCGTGTTCTCACTTCATCTAATTTCAACAAAGCGTTAATGTGACTTTCAAGAGGAGGACAATTCTCTTCCTGAACTTTTTGTGATAACTGCAGCAAGGGAAGCAGGACATGAGGGAGAATTGCTTCTCTTTCGTAAAAGAGAAAGAAGGGGGATTTACCAACAACGGTTTTCGGAGTCACCCTATCAGCCCAGATTGCATTAAAAAGTGTGTTGTGCCAATTTTTGTGGTTTTCGGAAACTGTCCTCTTGATGATTTTGATCAGGTTTTTGTTTGTCGATTCTGCCAACCCATTTCCTTAAGGGTAATAGCTGGTAGAATATTTCAATTTTATCCCTTTTTCCAAAGAAAAGGCACTCATATCGAGGGATGAAAAATAGGAAGCATTATCGAAGACCAAACATTAAGGAATACTGAATCGAATAATGATGTTTGAATTAAGGAAATATATTATCTGACTGGTGTTTACCACTTTTAATGGTGAAGCCTTGGACCATCTGGTAAAATAGTCCGTTGTTGTAATGATGTATTCATGCTTCTATGAGGAAGTGGGGTTGATAGGGCCAATGATGTCAAGACCCCATTGCTGAAAAGGGAAATCTACCGAAACAGATTGCAGCGGGAATGCTTCCTTCTGCACTCGTCCAGAAGCCTTTTGGTAGATTATGCATTTACGACATAATGTATGGGCATCTTTGAATAGCATGGGCCAATAGTACCCTTCTCTTAATACTTTGTGAGAAGTAGTGTCTCCACCAAAGTGCCCACCAGCTTCTCCTGCATGGAATTCAAATAACACTTTATATGCTTCATCTCTTTCCAGACAACGCATAAGGACTTCATCAAAAAAATTGCGAAATAATACGCCATTTACCAGCTAGAAAGGGGCAGATTTTAGTCTTAATGCTCTTCTCTTTTTCGGATCAAGATGACGAGGAGAAAAACCGTGTGTTAGATAAAACTTAATGTCATCAAACCAAGAATTAGTAACATCTTGTGCACAGCAGATTTGACTTTGACTATGTTGATTTTCAATTAAAACATTAATTTGACCTTGTTGCTCTTCAACTGAATTGGCCACTAATTTACATAGACCTTGGCCTCTAACAATTTGCATAGGGGTAATCACGAGTTCATACTCTTATAATGATGTCGTCTAGTTTGCCCGTTTTTCACCTAGTTCTTTTTGTACTAGCAAGTTTCTGACGGCAGAGTAAGGCACAATGACTTTAGTTCTGGATTTCAGTAGATATGATCGAAAATGTTTTACTGCTTTAAAAATAGCGTAAGCCTATTGATCTACGAATGGGTAATTAAGATATGCTCCCTTGAAGGCTGAGCTCATAAAGGAAATGGGAATTTTGTTGTTTTCAACATTCTTTTGGGTCAGCACAGCGGCATGTGATCGATCAGAGGCAAACGTATAAAGAGTGAAATCTTGTGAAAAATCAGGGCTCATTAGGGAGGGAGCCTCCACTATGGATTTTTTGATGGAGTCAAAATCTTGACTTTCCTGTGGTCCCCAATGATATTGAACATCCTTCTTTATTACATTTTGCAATGGCCTCACCATTTCCTAGAAACTCGGGACAAACCTTCTGACAAAATTTATTTGACCTAGAAAAGATTGCATAGATTTTTTGGAGGAGAGGGAAGGAAGTTTGGAAATGACTTGAGTTCTTTCGGGATCAATGATCATCCCTTCATTGGATACTATGAATCCAAGCAACTTGCCTTGTTCCACTGCAAATATAGACTTCTTAGGATTTAGAGAGATGTTGTACTTGCGGCATCGTTAAAGAACAGATCTCAGACGGGATAAGCGATCTCACGTATTTTCGGAGAAAACAGTGACATCATCAAGATAGACCACTATGGATTGATTGATGAGACCGTGAAAATAAATATCTATTACTCTCTGGAAAGTGGACCTAGCGTTTATAAGCCCAAAAGGCATCTTTCTATAGGCGTAGGTACCCCATGGACTACTAAAAGTGGTTTTCAACTAGTCTGGGGGAGACATGAGGACTTGGTTGTACCCTGAAAAACCATCTAGTAGCAACAATATTTTAGAACCGAATACTTGCTGGAGAATTTGCTCCATTGGAGGAACAGGGTAATTGTCTTTATCAGACGCTCGGTTTAAGTTTCGAAAATTAACACAGAGTCGAATTTCGCCACTTTTCTTCCTTACAGGGATAAGATTAGATAACCAGTGTGTGTGTCTTACTGAGAAGATTATCTTTGCATTCAATAGTTTGTTTAGTTTTTTTTTGACCGTTGGTTCGAGCTTAGGGTGCATCTTTCTCAAATTCTACTGAAAAGGTTGAGTCGGGGGTTTCATGGGGATGATGTGTTGTATAATGTTAGGGTAAAAAGTTTTTAAATCGTCGTATGTCCAAGCAAAGACATTCTTGAATTCTTTAAACAGTTTTATGAAGGCTTACTTCTCTTTCTCAAAAAATCTTGTTCCCAGATTGATACATTGTGGATTATCTTTAGTCCCTAGATTCACTTTTTCATGGGTCAAGGAAGAACTATTTGTTTTACAATTTACCAATTTCCTGAATTTGTCATGCAAATCATAAAACTTTTCTAATCTTACCACGGATTTAGGGATAGAATTTACCAGATCTTATGTTGATTAGGGAGACCTTGGGTCCGATATTACCATAAAATTATGGAGATCTTCGTTGTGGGTGCCCTCATCGATAACCACACCTCAGAAAGTGTCCTCCATGTGCAAAAAAACTGATGATCTGTTGATCATCATCGAACACTCTCTAGTTAGTGACGTTGTCTGGGACTGATGGTCTGAACAACAACTCAATTGAAAATGTGTTTGAAGAAAGACCTCCTATGGGCAAAAGTTTGGAAGCAACGTTAGCTAACAAGTCAGCCTTAGAGTTGTTTAATCTTGGAATGAACTTAATGTTAAATGCGAAAAATTTGTGCATTAGATTCCATACCTTGGCTTGATATATTTTTAGGTGTGGCGATAGGCAATGTATGGAATTTATTACCTGTCTAACCACAATTTCTTAATCACCGAATACCATTAAGTTCTGTACATTCATATCTACTGCCTTTTTGAGTCCTTGCAGAAGTGCCTCGTATTTGGCGGTGTTGTTTGTACATTCAAATTCTAATCGGCAAGTGATCAGAGTTTTATTACCTATTGGGTCGATGAGCACACATCCTACACCAGCTCCTTCTTTAGATTTGGATCCATCGAAGTAGAGAAACCATATGTGAGCTTCATCGACCATATTAGGCACATTAGATAGAGTTGCTGACTGTGTGCATGTCACGAGTTCCTACTGTTGTTCCGGATCAGTGATGATGGAAGTTTCCGCCATGAAGTTACTGAAAAAGGTATTCATTCCCTGCATTTCAGGTGAATTAGTGGAAGCAGTAAATGGTTCATTAGCATCATTTCAATTAGTCACGGTGTGCTTGAGGTAATGCTCACAATCAATCCTAATTTTTTTAGGCTTTCCATTATCTGGCAGCCACAAATGGGACCAATCTGTCGCAAAGTATCCATGCAACTGTTCGAACCAATCCCTGCTTAAAAATAAACCATATACTTCAGGTATGTCAACAACAATGATATCAATAATCTGGTGAACCTTAGGATTAGAGGATAGCCTAACAAGTACATTTTTTAATTCACCAATTACCTTAACATTCGTCTGATCGAGCTGAATGATATTTACACTGGAAGGTTGAACGTCAGCATTGATTTTTTGGTAGACAGACAAAGGCATCACATTTGATGATGCGCTAGACTCTACCATGCAGTTATGTACATTTCTATTGAAAATTTCAAAAGTTAATAAAAAAGGTGGGACATTTTTGCGAGTATTAACAGCAGAACTTTGTTGGTTTTTAGTCGTTGTCCCTGAAATTACTTTATCTACATTTGATACAATTTTTACAGTGAGGTGTCTTTTATCTAAGGGTTCTAGTGTTGTTTTAATAGGGACCTTTTGAGGTGTTTTAGGACTGATTTCTGCAATTTTCTTCTTGTTTAGATTGTTCTTTTTTATGTTTTCTGCAATGTTCTGAAGCATTTTCTGCAGAAGAAAAGGAAATTTCAAAAGTTCATAAACATAAATATTAGCTCTAAGTTTCTTTAGGTCTTCAATCAAATCATATTGTAAACTTGGGTTTGTTGAATTATGTTTTGTTTCAGTTTGTTTAAATTGTTTCTGAGGCACATTAGTTCCTATTTCAGAAAAGGGTTTATTCTGAGTTTTACTTCTGGTATTGTAAGGATGGACAGTTTCAAAATTAGCTTGAAAGATATTGTCGGAAAAATGTCCAAAGATATTGAGAGATGATTCCTCTTCTTCGATTGTTTCTTATTCAAGCACATCTTCAAAATTATCAGGGGGAACTAAGTTATCATGTGCTTCAAGGATTGTCTGTATAGTGTATTGTAAGCTTTCGAAATTCAGGCCTTCAGGGTTTGGGTTTGGCCGGTTTGAGGGAAAAGGTTTTCTAAAAAGTGGTTTGTAAGTCCCTTTACTTGAAGATGCTTCCTTAGCTGATCTCCTTAAGTCTACGACTTGATTTGATAATTTCTGGACAACCTTTTATAAACTTTCCAAATATGAGCTCTTTGATTGTGTTTTGGATTGGGGAGGTCTAGGAAGAATTTCTATTTTCTTCTTAGAAGACGGGTTAATCTTTGCCTCGTTACTAAGATTATCTTTTAGGCTTAAAATATATTTTTTCGATTTGGCTTGCCTCCTCGAAGGCTTCCAGTAACGTTGCCTTCTTAGACCTTTTAACCCAAATTGCTACATTCTGATGTAGGGATTTGGTGTAATATGCGATAATGAGATTTAATGTGAGGAACCTTTGGTT
Organism: Picea engelmannii; assembly: GCA_009831015.1. NCBI lineage: Eukaryota > Viridiplantae > Streptophyta > Pinopsida > Pinales > Pinaceae > Picea > Picea engelmannii. The sequence continues at coordinate 227,387 of ML785994.1, read as the reverse complement.
AAAATATTTTATTTTTTTCTTAAGGTTCATATTTAAGCTAGAGAGTTCCATGACTAAGACTTCAGGAGATTTATCATCCCTGAACTTCTCAAGGAAACAGAACTCAAATTTGTCCCAAGATACAATGGTGTGGGTTTGTTGGGAAAAATACCATGTAGAGGCATTGCCCTCAAACGTATAATGAAAGAGTCTACATACTACATCTTCATGTTCTACGCTTTGGAGTCTAATGGCTAGCATGAATTTCTTTATGTGATCCTCGATGATTTTCTTAGAGTCTGGATCGAATTTAGGTAGCCATTTCTCTGGGTGTTTAGGAAAAGGGTGTTGGGGTATAGGTATGGCCACAACATCTTGATCAAGCCAAGGTCTAGCGAGATTGTTTTGATTTTCCATGGGCATGGGTGGTGTTGAAGGCTGAGATGGTTCAAATGAAGAACTGACTTCGTCAGATGACTCCTCTCCTGAAGAGGAAGGAGATGAATGAGGTGGTGAAGGTGGGATACCAGATCCCCCGTCCACAGGAGTGGGGATGTGATCTGGATCTATGGGGTTTAGGAGAAAACCAGTGCCTTAAATTTTCTCTCTGATATCATAGAAATATAGAGGTTGATTCAGTGGCCAACCAGGTTGTCTGATACGGGCGAAAGCACCATGTGTCCTTAGTAGTGACTGGTGAACAATTTCTTGTACGTCAAACCCTTAAGGGTTTGGTGTTACTGGCTCAACGATAATCTGTGGATTTTCGTTTGAGGTATTTTTTGTTTGAGACATAACGTTGTTGTCAGAATGACTCCTTGTTACTATAGGGTAGCGAGTGTGTGGGGGAGGAGTCTTGTGACTTCCACGTGCCATCAATCATATTCAGGCCCTTCTTCTAGCACCATTTGTTGACGGACGAAAATGATCATCCATCAATTGGAAGAACGAGTCTGGTCTGGGGTTGTCTAAGTAACCCAAGTCATTTGGTATAACTCGTTCTGACAGGTTTAATGGCTCTGTTAGCCAATCTAAGAATCCTAAAAGAAACAAAATAAAAGAAAAAAAATAAATAACTAATTACTAAATACTATATATATATATGTGCATATGCTCTAATGTGACTGTAATAGGCGTATTTAAGCAAAAGATAGATAACTTTCATTTATATACATTATTTACAAGCTGTAAGTTTTAATCTAAAATTACTAAATTCAATGTGAAAATGACTTCTTTGAAGAAGCAGATAAAGAAAGCACATAAAAATATTTTTGATTTTTCTTTTATAAGTCTTAAACTAATGGAAGAAAATGTTATGAAACGGAAACGTATAGATATTCAGAATCCAAACTTTACGTTCGAATTTCAGTGATAAACAAATAGAAAAAAAATGAAATTGAGCTAACATGCTAGTGAGATGATGGTATGCATACAAACATCTGTGTGATCAGAAAATATTTAACCGCCTTGTCCAGGAGGGAAACCTGCAATGAACCTTAAGTTTGTTTTGAATAAATGCAGAACAATTATGTTGGCAGTTAAATTTTAATAACAGAAAGAATGATACCAATAGTTACTGTGATCTCATGATTGCAAGTAATTACATTAAGAAAAATGTGTTAGAAAATATCCTTGCATTTAATCTTTCGACAAAAATTAAAGGAGAAATCATGTAATTGAAGCTAAATAGATGATCACACGATTAATATCTGAAGCAATTATTTATGGACAACATTTATAAAGGAATTATCCCAATAACATAATAAATCATGAAGACTAAAGTTATCAAAACCTATTATCATATCAGAATAAACAAAACTTAAATGAAGACACCATCCACAAGAAGCTAAAGCCAAAATGTGCATTGTTGTTCCATTAAAGTCTGTAATTAAAACGTCCATCTTCTGCCCCAGGCGAGGATGCCTTCATTACAAAAATATCTAGTATTTAAAGAGTCCAGTCAAGCTAAATATATTATCTTATGGGATAAGATTAAATCTCAAAATGATTTACTAATTTCAAAATAGAGGGTAATAGAACCACTCCATATCACACTGTATCTCTCAAAACTATAAAAAGCTTGTTTCTGTTTACAAAAGATGAGCCAAAGAAATGGATAATAAGCTTAGAAATGGTCCATATCATCAGATCACCACCAGCCACATGATATCCTGAAAGGAAAAACGAAAAATAAAGGATTTTAGATAATATTCTAACCAATAATCTCCAAAAATTCGAATGAGAATAGACTGGCTACAGAATCAGCTAATTTTGTAGTTAGTTTTATTTTAAACAACAGAAATCTAATTAAATATATATTAATAGAAAAACTGAATAAAAACACAACTAAGATAAACAAACAAATCTTTACCTCTTAACTGCATGCTAAATTTGACTCATAAGACCTCAAAGTTAACTACTGTTCTGACACACTCAGCATTCTTTATTATTACATTTCCAGTTTTTTCAAGCGCTTCCCTTGCCTTTGAGCACTGAACTTTAGTCTGTGATTTTCACTCATTAATGAGTCGATCTAAGTGGTGAGGGTTTTGATTTGCAGTTGAAGGGAAGGTATATCTATGTAATATTTGTCAATCCAAAACAAACAAACCTCACACCGTGGATGTGGAACAGTTGTTTGAGGATATCCATGGCCATGTGTTAGAATGCTACCATTGTTGTCTGTGGGTTATTTACCGAGTTTGATCCCTGTAAAACCTTCAATATGCTTCAGGCATGGTGGCATATTGTCTACGAAATCGTAGGTATGGTTGAGATCTAGTTTGAGGTAACCTGAGTCTTCTTTTGCCAAGAATTTCTTAATCTCAGAATCGGAGCTCTTGTTATCCACATTTTTGGTTATCGAGATGATACTACGATTATGTCATGATGATAGACGATCGAACTCTTCATTAAGAACATTTTCCTGAAGAAGGTTACACTTGTCATTTTCTCAAAATCATATTTTAAGAAAGGTACGCAGGCTGCTTATATACTCTCCTGCGGAAATCCTTAATTTTCGCATGTTGCATTCATCTGGACTGCGGACTTTCTGCACTGTGTTAATGGTTAGGGTGCGGATATGTTTCCGAAGGAGAAAATGAATAAGTTCTCGATTCTTCTAGAAGGAATCTTCTAGAAGAATGAGTTGGAATTCAAATGGTTGGCAAAGTACTGGCTTTCCAGATATCTTGGGATTATTCCCTATCCAAGTAACTAATCAATCTTCTACTATATAATGAGGAGATTGCTTATGAAAAAGGTTAACAAGTTAACAAGCAAACAAATAAGAAGAAGCAATCTAGCTAGAGTTTGATGGGAGAACTGGTACAAGGCTGTATGGAGGATTGAAGCTACAGCAGCAAGACATTACAAGTGATCATTTGTGGTTGAACTTCTTCATGCATGAGCAAGTGTGTGTGTCAGAGCTAGAAGCCATCGAAA
>ML785994.1:213387-223864 GCA_009831015.1 Picea engelmannii | reverse complement strand
GTTAATACAATATATGAATATGTCCCTTTCCCATAATGATGATGTCATCTTATTACATGATTCCTTGATCACATGTATAGACTAGGTATTGAATATATTGATGCCTTTGTTGTGATTGGTTTGTGTTGTCGTGATTGGACGACACAAGAGCATCGGAGCAGAGAGAGGAACAACATAGATTAAAGGAGAGCGTTTAAAAGGTATGAACACTATCCATTTCTCTTAGTTCATTCAATAGTTAGATCTAGGGAAAGAGTAGTATTTTGTTACAGTTTGTTCCAGATCCATGTGGATCTTGGGGAGATTGGTCTGTGTCCGCACTCACGAATTTATCCATAAACAGCTCTCATGGACCTTGATCACTTTGATCGAGCTCACATGAGACTTTGATTTATTTTATAGACTCCTAGAAATTAATCTCCCTACCCATTTGTTTTTAAACCTTATATCCGAGTCATTTATAGACAGTTTGCGCAAGGGCCTGTTTTCCATTTTTGCAAAGGTGTTAGGGCAGGCGTACTACTCATGGTCATGAAATTCAGAATCTCTCAAATCAACATCTTGTTGCTCGGACATAGTCTCATCGAGCGCGGCCCTATCATAGGGTTCTTTGGATGAGGAGATTGTTCTGTCAATGGAAGGGATTGGGGTTTCTTCTAACATGGGCTTATCAACCTCTATGGGGCTAGGTGTAACAAAGCCATTTCGATATAGGAAAGTGTCCTAATCATCACCCTACAATTTTAAATGATGGACTAACAGTATCCTTATCAATCCATGATGAAATAAAATGGAATTCAAACACTATCTCTTATACCTCTTGGCCATCTTATATAAACTTCTTATTAAATAGAAAGGTATGTTCAACTAGAAACTGATGAAGCTCATTAACAGTCTTATGTGATACAAAAAACCGAGGCCAAAGAGACTCTCGCGTGTAATGAACTGTCTCAAGATTGCCAATAAATCGTGCCACCTAGTTTTTAACAGTGATATAGGCATACCTTTATCACAACACTGGATATTCCGAGAGGTAAAGAACAAACTCCATGGCACCTCCTCCAATTTGGTATTCTTAAACCATTTTTGCCCGCTAATTGGAAGACTTGTTGCCTGGCTTAAAAAATCCTTGGTGATTTCAACTTGAATGTCACCTACTTTGGCTCGGCATACATCGAAAGACAGGGCGAATTCCTAGGCCACTTGCAAGTTGTAACCTTGAAATTTCTCAAGGAATTCGAGCCAGCCTTAACCCTTAAGGTCTTGCCTTGCGTCGTCATACACGAGCAGGGTTTTCAAACCATTTGGTTCGATACGGACAACAGGGGCCATGTGGATTCGAACAAGCAGTCATGGAGGCAACAGAAGCCACTCTAAGCAAGAAGGGTTTCACATAATAGAAAGAACCAGGGCTAAAACCAAGGAAATAAAACCCTTGCACGAATTAAATGGAAGAAAAAGGGGTTTCATAAGAGAATAGAGCATTTTGTGTAATGAATCGTTGAGGGTACAGAACAAAGCCCGAGACTTAACTTGAGATGATGGACATGTCATTTTTAAAAATCCATTATTAGTAGAGTACAGAATATGACCAGATGCGTTTAAGTATCAGCATTGTGCAAAGGGTGGAGTTGTTCATTATAAGGTGCTTGACAAATCAAATCATAGCAACCAAAGAGAGGATTTATCAAGAATCATACATGAAACAAACTCATAGCCTAACATCAATCGATTCTTGGTGTATTATTTAAAGGTCTAGAGTAAACCTCATAACAATGAGCAATTTTAAAACAACTAATTTATTGACATGAGATAGGCCTTAAAGCAAAATATAATTCTCAAAAAGTTTTGTATGATGATTTATCCTCCTAGGGAAATAAGCCTTAAATTCAAATGCAATAAATTCACAAGTTTCAATGCTTCGTTCATGCTTTCTGTCATGAACGAAGCATGAAAATGGGAACCAGGTAAGATAAAAAAAAATTATAGCCCAAAACTCATCTTTCAAGTAGCAATGTTCATGTGATTAAGCAAAGGCAGCTACAAAATTTATTATTCGTTTCTTAAAGAAGTGAAAATATTGTGGGGCTGCCAATAGGGAAGGATACCATAAGGTAAGAATCAAGGGAGAAGACATTCATAAGATAGCCTTTAGGACCAAGTATGGGCATTATGAATTTTCAGTGGTGTCATTTGGACTGACCAATGCACCAGTTGTCTTCATGTGCTTAATGAATGGCATATTCAGAAATTATTTGGATAATTTTTTCATAGTATTCCTGGATGACATACTTTTCTATTCTGAGTCTAAAGAGGAGCATGAACATCACTTAAGACTGGTATTCCAAGTACTGAGAGAACATCAGTTGTATGTCAAGTTGAGTAAGTTTTCTTTTATCAAAAGAAAATCCATTACTTGGGACACATTATTTCAGAGCAGGGCATAGCAGTAGATCCAGAGAAGATCGAAGCCATTAGAGGATAGCCAAAACCCAGAAATGTGTCAGAAATCATATCTTTTATGGGATTAGCTGGCTACTATAGAAGGTTCATAGTAGGGTTCTCTAAGATTGTTCATCCCATCACTTCTTTGCAAAATAAGGGAACTAAATTTGAATGGACACTCAAGTGTGAAAATAATTTTAATCAATAGAAGGAATTACTTACTAGTGCACCTGTGTTAAAGATTGTTGACCCAAATGAAAGTTTTGTGGTATGTACACACGCATGTAAGGAATTACTCTGGGGAGTCCTCAAGAAAAATGGACATGTCATTGGATATGAGTCCAGAAAGCTTAAGGAACATGAGAGGAACTATGCCACCCAGGACTTGGAACTTGCTACCATTGTTCATGCCTTGAGGATGTGGAGGCATTATCTCATGGGGAAGAAATTTGAATTAAGGACAAACCCCATTGGCCTGAAGTATCTTTTTGAACAGTCGACCTTGAATGCCAGGCAAACAAGATGGTTGAAACTGGAATTTTTAAGTGAATATGAATTCAATATCAAGCATATCAATGGAAAGGAGAATAAAGTTGTCGATGTGCTTAGTAGAAGAGTGCATCTCATGCATGCTATTGTTGTCAGTATGCATCAGTCAGACTTGAAGAGAAGAATTTTCGATGGTCTTGTTACAGATCATCATTACCTACAGGTAAAGGAAAACTTACAGCAAGGAGATGTACAGTAGAAAATAAAGGAGTATGAGATAAAGGAAGGTGGATTACTCATGCATAAAAATAGAATCTGTGTTCTTAGTTCTGTAGAAATGAGGAATTTGGTACTGAAGGAAATGCATGATGTTCCTTATGTTGGACAACCCGGTTACCAGAAAACAATTACAGCAGTAAGAAGCAAGTTCTTTTGGCTGGGAATGAACAAGGATGTTGTTGATTACATCGATCGATGTATGGAATGTCAGAAGGTGAAGGTTGAGCATAGGCACCCAACGGGGTTGTTGCAGCCATTGCCAATCCCAGAGAAGAAATGGGAAGTGATCACCATGGATTTCATCACAGGATTACCCAGAACGAATAAGCAACATGATTCAATCATGGTGGTGGTTGAAAAATTAACGAAAGCTTCTCATTTTGTACCCATGAAGAAAACACATACAGCGGCTAATATTGCAGAAATTTTCATGAAGGAAATTGCTAGGTTGCATGGGATATCTAGGACAATCATCTCGGACAGAGATACGAATTTTACCTCCAATTTTTGGAGGGAATTGTTTAAAGGATTCGACACAAATATAAACTTTAGCATAGCATATCATACCCAGACAGATGGGAAAACGGAGAGGGTCAATCAAATAATTGAAGACATGCTAAGAATGTATGTGATGGATAAGACATCTAAGTGGGAAGTTTACTTACTCTTGGTTGAGTTTGCATATAATAATGGTTATCAAGCTTCATTGAGAATGATCCCATTTGAAGCCTTGTACGGTAGGAAATGTGATACTCCAGTAAGTTGGGACAACCTAGAAGATAGAGTGGTACTTGGGTTGGAGTTGCTCAATGATATGGAAGACTAGGTGGTTAAGATCAAGCAGAATTTAAAGGCAGCTCGAGATAGACAGAAAGTTTATGCAGACAAGAACAGGACAACTAGAGAATTTAAAGTAGGGGAGCATGTACTTTTGAAAGTGAAGCCCAAGAAAAACTCTTTGAAATTGGGTAGTTGTACAAATATGGTCGCCATATTCTATGGTCCATTTGAAATATTGGACTGAATAGGGCCAATTGCATACATGCTTACATTGTCTGCTTCCATGAATGTGCATAATGTATTTCATGTATCTTTACTTAAGAAATATGCACATGATCCTAACCATGTTATTGATTCGCATCTAATTCAAGTAGAGATGGAGGGAGACTTTCAGGTTCAGCCAGTGCGAGTATTGGACAGAAAGGTCAAAATGCTCTGGAATCGAGTTATAGAGCTGGTAAAAGTTCAGTGAACCTGCTACGGTCCTAAAGATGCTACTTGGGAGCATGACTATGCCATGCGGGTAGAGTACCCACAGCTTTTTGAATAAATTTGAGATTTTGATCTCTATTTTGTATATGCATTGAGGGCAATGCTAAGATAAGGGGGAGACGATGTAACACCCCAAGTTTCGGACCCCCCATTTTAAATAATGTATTTTTACAATGCTAAGAGGCCTGAGTGCCCAAACAATTATTAAAGGGTCAGTATGCCCAAGACATGTAATGTTTTTTATCATTATTATTAATAACTACATCGATGGTTGTTAGAAGGACAAGGACTAGAGTTATAGAGGGCTATGATTCCACAAGAGAGAGGACTTGAGGGGATAAATGTTTATTCCCTATTTTAATTAATCTTTTTGTCTAAGGGAGGGGATCGTTTATGTGAGCTTCTTGGGGAAGACCAGGAGGTTCTTGATTCCCCATGAAAAATACTTAAACCCATCCCTGGTCTAATTGTGGGTTTGTTCATTGGCTCGTTTTCTCCTTCACTTTTGCATTCGTACCATTCTTTCCCTCACACACTTTCATGCACCCACTTACCCATTCACTAATCCATCCTCACCTGCGTCTTGGCTTGGTAAATGGAAAGTAACTATTGAATATTATCCATGAGATAGTTGATTGTAGTGGTCACTGGTGCAATCCAGCCATGACTTGAGTCCTAAGAGTTCCAGCATTGAGATTCTGGACCAGCTGTGTTGGATCCCTAGAAGGAGAAGGACTGCCTAAGGGACTGTGTGGTAGAGAAGAGTGGAGGTCCATTCTCTTGGGTGGTGCAGGATGGGTAGAAGAGAGATGGGTACTTGGATTTTTGTGGGTGTTGGGAAACCTGTGAGAGCTTGAGAGCTGACTGGTTTGGGAACCCAAGTAACACTTTGTAACTGTCCTTGTGGATTCATAGCCCTGACTTGGGGGTGACACTGCTGTTGAGATTTGGAGCAGTAGTGTCTACGGTTGGGTGGAACGTCCTTGGTCTACAGCCAATTGGTGTCGCCTTTTTATAAAGATAAGTTCTCTCTGTTGTGATATTATTATCTGTGTAAGAATGTATTTCGCTGTGTATTTTAATTATCGTTTAACTAAATCTTAGATTATTATGCATGTTGTTAAACCTTTTATCTTATTCGTCCTTATTAAATAAAGAAGGTACCAGTAAGAGTACAAAGTCCAAGGGTGGGATTGAAGGTAACACACCCTAGCTAGGTCTAGCATTAATCTGCACAATTTGAAACTCCCTCGACTATGTCAATGTTATGTCAAATTTATCCAAAGTTTGCCTCGATATGAGGCCAAATAAGACGTCTAAATTAAAACTTTGGACTAAAAATGAAATGAAAACTCCGAAATTTATGAATGGGAAAGAACTTTAGGTCAAAATAAATTTTTGAGGGCATGATTAATATAAACACCAAAAACCGTTTATTATAGTCCCTACAGCCCGAAGGGCAGGGACTAATAAGAATTGTATGCATACCCTTTTCATAGTTTCTGTTGAGATTTCAAGAATGTCTTTTTTTTTATCGTTAAATAAAGAATGTAGTGGCAAGGTTTTTTTATAAAGCTCATCCATGTTTTAAAATCAATTTCCTTTCATTTCCTATAAATGGATAATTAAATTCTTGAACTTATTATATATTATACAAACAAAATATAGCATGGGTAATTAATGTAAAAATTACAAGATATAAAATTTAAATAATTGATGGATTGCATAAGCTTAAAGAATAAGCCATAAATTATGCATTATAACCAACTTCCCCTAATTTTATGGGTTATTGATATTTCTTCCATATAAGTCATATAAGTTTTGGATGATTTTTTAAATGCATTTTCATTTTCACATTCTCTTCATTGGTTGTCTTAAACCATATTAATAAGATAATCGTCTTCCTCCTTAAATTGGGGTTTTGGTTTTTGTTAATTTATTAAGTCGAAAGGCCTTTATAGTCCATTATGGGAGATATGTCCATGTAACATAACGCATTAAAATAATGGTAAAAAATCCACAAAATAATAAATTAATATTAAATAATAATAAAAAATTAAAATATATATAAATAAATAAACACATATAAAAATCAAGTCGGCTCAATTAATCAATCGACACAATATTCAAAACACATATATAGTACCACCAACATATATCCATCTTAACCATAGATCTATCAAGCGTTGAGAGGGAACAAATCTCTAGAGGTGAAAACCTTTAACCTTTCCTCAAGTTTTGCACTCTAAAAGAGATTTTCAATTTTCACCTAGAGAAATTGGATCCCTCTAGGTGCTTGATAAATCCTGAGTTAAGATAGATCTATGTTGGTTAATTTGTTTTTATTGTTTTTATTTTTTTAATTTTATTTTTTTATTATTTTGTTTTTTTATTTTTATTTTTAAATTATGTTATTTATTATTATTTTTTTAATTTTTCAAGACATTTGTTTTAAGTTTTTTTGTCTTTTAAGTTTTATTTCATGGTTTTTTTAATTATTTTTTTTTTGTGTGTGTTTCAGGTTACTTTTTCAAAAAAACAAATTTTGTGTGCTTGAGTTTTTTTTTGGAATATATTTTTAATTCATTTTTATTTATTTTTTTTAATTGTGTTTACATTATTTTTAATTGTAAGAAAATAGTTTTTTATTTTTATTTTTTATGGATTCTTTTTTCAAATTAATTATTTTTTAATGTAAATATTTTTTTTAACAAACAATGGGAAAATGATTTTAATAAAAGAACTATAGTCGAGGAGTACAAGGTGATATTACAATATGGCATCTTTCCTTTAACGTACTACCTAGAATATGGCAGTGCAAAAAGTAAAATATGAAAATTTTACAAACAAATAACAATAACAAAGAGATATAGTAGCTATGTGTCCTTATCTTGCTGCTCCAGGGTTCCTCGTGACTTTGGAGGGAGATTATGGTATTCTAATTTCTAAAATGTTGGGACCAAAGTTAACTTAATTCATGGTTGTTTTGATTAGGTGACTGATGTAGAAGCTTCCTTATGTCGACCGAGTGGTGGAGTAACATGTTGTCTCTCGATTCCTTTGACCTACTTCACCAGAATGCCCAATTGCTCTTTTTGTGATACCATCATAACCATGAGCAGTTTGATTTTGAGGTTTATGTAGATTTTAACATTGTACAATTAATTCTTTCTAATGAATTCTTAATAAAAACAAAAAAGATACAATGGCACATACACACATTACACAGAGATTTTTCCCTAGAAACCCAAATCAAGAAAATCAACAACTTGTTTAGAGATTCACCTCTAATTCTTATTCATCATCAATATTCATTGTCTACAATACAAAATATATCGGATCATGTGGCATCCAAAACCCTAATCCATTAACCTGAATTAATCTACAACCCTAGGGAGGGGTTGATGCCCCCCCTTTGACCCTCCTGCAAGCCCGACACAACGCAACGCATGGGGTTGGTCATGAAAAGAATATAACGTGTACCCAACATTATCCCACTTGGTGTTTTCTCTGCATACAGGGGGTCATAGGATTACATTTTCAACAATCTAGGGCATCAATGCCCATTGTTACTCTACACCAAGAGAACTTCTCAGTGCTCACAGAATTTGTCAATGAATCTACAAAATTCTTCAAAGTGTCCACTTTCATCAACAACATCTTATGTCTTAAATCATGTCTCTCACAGAGTGATATTTAACATCAATATGCTTTGTCTTTGAATGATAATTTGGGTTCTTTGCTAAGAATATTGCACTATGACTGTCACAATCTATCCTTACAGCTTGTTGTGCCAACCTAAAACATGAACACAATATCTATAACCATATTACCTCCTTTATTGCATGAGTGGTTGTCATGTATTCATCTTCTTCAGTTGAGAGTACCACTACAACTTGTCTTTTTCTCATCTAACATAATGCTCCTCCAAATAGTTTAAACACATACTTGTAGATCTTCTAAGATCCATATCTCTAGCCCAGTCTGCATCAACAAAGCCATGTATGTCCAACACTCTTTCCAATCCTGGTCTTCCTTGGTAGCACAATCCATAAGTATTAGTTCCATGCAAATACCTGAAAACCCTCTTTACTTATGCTCAATGCCCCTTCCCTAGTTTTGACATATACATTGTCAAAACTCACACTGCATGTGCAATGTTCAGTCTAGTACAGACCATTATATACATCAAAATACCAACTGCACTAGCATATGAAACATGGGGCATGTACTCTTCCTCTTCATGTGTCTTTGGACTGTAACATCCTCGCTATAATCCCCAGTTTAATTAATTCTTAATGTAGATATAAATGTATGGCTATGTCCAAGCGATGTATATGTGAAATGTATTTTTGAATTTTTAATAAATAAAATGCGATGCCAGTTTCTAAGGGATATGGATAGAGGTGGGGAATAATTAATCCATAAGAGAGGGGAGGGTTGTAAGACCTTAATTTCAATTTAGTTCATTGTTTTCCTTTTTTTTATTTTCTTTATACCAACATAATAATCAACAACAGCATGATAATAAACAACAAGCTAATAACATCAGGATACTAATAGCATAGCAGCATAATAACAGCAACATACTAACAGCATAGTAGCATACTAGCAACATAATAATCAACAACAATATAATGACATCATATCACTAGTAAAATGCATAAAGTATCTACCTCAACCTATAGCTTAGTTGATTTATCCCCTTTCCTCACTACTACATATTGAAAAATTTGCAACGACCACTTGCGACAAAAGTACTCTTTCGTCGCAACATGCAAGAGAAAAAGTTCAATTTTTCTAAATCCACCCTATATTCATCGCTATCTCGATGCATGTACTTTGACTAAATTAATATGTTCAACGTTCGTCGCAAGAGCAACGCATCTAGTTTGTTTAAATTAATATGGTCAGCGTTCGTCGTAAGAGAGACAACTGACCTAACATTAAAATTGACCATTAAAAATAACAAATAAATATATAAAATATATATATATATTTAGGTCACGTTCATCGCAATTGCGACGATCGTGACCTAAAATTGGACTATAAATATTTGACGATTTAAAGATGTTGCGAAAATCTTGCTATAACAACGACGGTTCTAAAAGGGTATTTTTGTGCGAAAGAATGTCGCAAAATGTTGTTAGAGGTGGGGAAAAAAGTAAAGCGGGTGAAAAGGGTGATGGTAGATGTTATTTCCCTTGTAAGAAATGTTGCCTCAGACGTCCCGTAAGAATTTTAATAGCAACAGCTACAAAACATTGTAGGAAATATGGGCACATTGAAGGCAGATCGAATGAACATCGTCCCATGGTAATTAGATTTATATTCATTATCTTTTTTTATTTTGTCAATTTTATATAAAATTATATATATGTATATATATTGTTTGAATGTTTGTTATAATATACACTAATTTTGCATGATTGTTTGTAATTATAAAGTTAGAGTTGCCCTCTAACTTTCCGCAGAATATTGCACCAAGTATTGGTAGAAATGATGTTGTACAAGCTGAGGAATATCATCATGACCAAGCAAATGAGGATCTCATGGAAGAAGATGATCGGGCAAATCAAGTTAATGATCCCATGGAAGAAGATGATGGGACAAATCAAATGATCCAAGATTTTTTTTCGCAGCCGGATGAGGATGGGGAAAATATTGGTATTTATGATGAACCTCTGTTAGAAAAGGAAAATAAATGACTTTATGAAGGATCAAGAGAAAATATTCTCTCCGCTACATTGTTGCTAGTGAACTTAAACGTTATGAATAATTTGTCGAACACTTGTATGACACAGATACTAAGGTATGTAATATGTTTCATCTCATATTATACATAAATTTTGATTTTTTTTCTATTTGTTTTTAGTGTTAATTAATGTGTAAAATAAGAATGCAATTTTTATGATTAATATTCTTACATTAACTAGTTATTTGTTATGTTGTAGATTGTTAGGTGAATTTTTGTTACCATCGTCAAATATTT
>ML785994.1:191634-203829 GCA_009831015.1 Picea engelmannii | reverse complement strand
CCAGAATGTGTGTTAAAGATTGCGCACAGATCTGCGGTCGAAAGGAAAGTGCACAGATCGACGGCTCAAGGTATTTTTCGGACCCCCCCGACTGATCTACCTTTAAAAGTGGGGGGGGGGGGGTCCAGAATGGAATTTTACTCTGGCGGACCCCCTATGTATACGTGGCATGAATCTACTGGTCCTGAATCCCACCGCCTCTTACTGTCTGACATACCTCGTCACCTCATGACATCATTATCCACATTTCCATAAGAGTCACATATTGTAACTCCATCAGTCCTTCTCCCTCGTTCACCCGTGGAAAGTCCTTTCACCATGGTTTTTTCCCCTAATCAACAATCACCACGTCACTCATCTATATGCCTTAGTCATTGTCACCTACCATCTCACGTTCTAAATGACCCGTTGGCCATTTATTACTGGATAAATTATCCATTAACCAGCTGACCTGTCCCCCGCACCCAACGGATACCCTTTTACTCAATACTACCCTCACCACTTCATTCTTTCACCATTTACCCACTCATCATACTAGAGAATTTACCCCGTTTTCCTCTCCGTTACAGTCAGTCGCCCCCATCTATAGTCATCCCCGCTAACATTGTTTTATTTGCAGGTATTGTTATAGTAATGGCGCCAAAGTCAAAATGAACAGAAGGTGAGGAGAATCTGTTTCTCCCGCCTCCTGTCGACCTCGACAGGACTCCTCTGGCCAACAAAGACTACTTAATCGTAGAGACAAAGTGCGATTTCGACTTCGCAAACCTACAGATATGGCTTAAAGAAGTTTTCCTGGACCAGAGTGACGAAAATGGACTCTGGGAGTCCAACCTACTATATCCCCGAACAAAGAGACATTATGTCCTCGTCCAGGAAAATTATTTTCCTCATCACACCAAAAACCATCAACCAAATGATGCAAATATCTCAAGCCGACTCTGCCTTGCATTTTAACCTAGAGATCATCACGGAGCTATACCAGAAGTTGTCATTTCCTCAAAGAGCTCAGATTTTTGAGCTTTTTCTTCCACAATTCGGTCATCTCCCCACTACAAACCCCCCTTATCCTTCCTCCATGTTCTCAAAAAAAGGAAACCAGGTCATCACATCACTATGCGCCTTGCTTGGTTATTTTTCAGATCAATGAGTAGATGAACCCATTTTGGGATTTCTATCTATTTTCTCCACCGATGAGAAACCCACTACACAGTTTGACTTCAGCATGCTCCTGGCGAACAACATTCACGATAAATTCATCAATTTTGCCACAGAAGGCATGTTCCTGTATTCTTCAATACTGGCATACCTGTTCGTTTTCTTCCAAGCGGACAAATTTGCTTTTTCTATGCAGAAGATGGATAAAGATGGTAGACCCCAGGTAGTAATCGCATGGACTTCCCTGCTCAGACATAACTCCATGGAATTCAGTTTCAAGCAGTTCATCGATTAGTTCTACCACCCAGTGGTGAGTATGCTTAGCGGCAGACCTAAACCCAGAATTAATGATGAAGTTCAAAGGATCCTACATCTCTCAGACCATACAAACACTGGTGATTGGTACCTGTACCAAAATCACACTGAGATCAGAGTCTATGGGTGCGAGTTGGCCCCATATAAACTACCGAAATACTTACCTGTCATAATTTTTTCCCTGGAAAACATAAGGCAGATGATAAACTCGGATGATATTCATTTTGTGTCTTTGAAGAAGAAGCAACAGCTCAGAATCAAAGGGCAGATTGGGTCTTTCATCTGCAACAATCGAGGCGTCGGGGAGGAAGCAAACAGACTACTAAGGGAGATGAAATTCTTTGTCAGTTTCACATGGCACTATGATCCGTGCGGGATAATTTCGGAGATGAGGATAAAAAACAAGAATATCCCGAATGTTCACATATCTAGGCCTGAGGTAGAAAAAATTTCCAACCAGACGGAATGGGAGCCAAATACTTTGGTTGAGACAGAACAACAGGACCTCCTGGTCACTGTATCACAAACAACCACCCCACAGGCTCCAAAGGAGAAAAGGCCTAGGAAGGATTCGTCACCTCCTATCACTGAGGTATCATTAGAAGAATTTCGACTGCATACCAAGAGGCCAAAAACCAGTCCGGCTCGAGACCCCGCTGGAGAAAAGGAAATTCCATCCACTATAATGACAGAGGTTGATCGGTCGCTCCTCAGTACAAGAAGCAAGCAAATCATCACCACAGCATTACCAAAGAAGCCTATAGATACTCCACCAATCAACCAGCCAGGCAAGACAGGACCAAAGCTAAGTATCTTTGAGAAATATGATTTGATCAAGAAAAAGAATCAGACTCTAACCAGCAGCACATACGCCTAGTTCTGGAAGCAGACGTCAACTGCACAACACAGGATGCTATCGGCATTCGACACTGAGAAGGGCAGAATGCACATGGCATTCCTCCAAGCACAGGTACCAGACCCAAAGGTAATCACCGATTACAAAAGGGAAGCTTTTGAATTCCAGACTAAGTACGTGCACCCAGCCGATCAAATGGATCTGCACAGGAAAACTGGAGAAATGGTTTTCTCCATGCTAGCACATGCTTCCACTACTGCCTCCAGGTTACAAGTGTATCTGAATAATGTCCAGACGCAGTTGAAGTTGGAGAAAATATCATCCTTTTCCAAGGATAACAGAATCAAGACATTGGAGGACCTGGTCCTCAAGATCGGGTATGATCCCTCGAATGTGAAAGTAGTCGAGGAGATGATCAAGAAGAAAAATGTTGACATAGCGTCTTTGAGGAAACAATTGAAGCTACCACAAATAGTAGACTCGCAGGCAAAGGAAATAGTGGAGACAGAAGGAGAAAAAGATGAAATGCTTAAGCTAATCATGGAGTAAAATGCACAATTGAAGGAAATGGAAGTTGAAATGGAGAATCTAGTGAAAGAGAAAGAATAGTCAAAACCCATGGAAGTCATTCCATTGAGTGCAGTTCCACTCTCAGGAGTGAGCACAGCATCACTAGCAGAAGTTCCATTGGCGAATCCACCGACGTCTCTGGAAAAGACGGTTGAATTGGCTAAATCTATGGAAGAGATGAATCTGCAAGAGACAGAGATTAGCAGGCTCAAAAAGGAGATTGATAAGCTTCAGGAACTCAAATATTCTTATCAAACCAGCTACTCCAAGGAAAAACAAGTGTCAGACCAGCTCAAACAAGAGTTACAACAGCTCCAGAAGAAAACAGTGGCAGGAAAAACACTAGTCGAAGTCAAAGAAAGTGTTTGGACAAACATCACCAAGTCTATGAATGAAATATGGCCAATGATACAGATTATGTTTGAACAAAATGAATTGGTGCAGAGAAGTAAACAAGCCATCGATAAGATTAGATCAGAACTGAGAGAGATGCCCACATAGGCTAATGAAATCATCAAATTCTTGAATTCTAAAACCAGAGAGGAGCTGGAAGAGCTAAGAATTGAGGATAGAACAGAGACCATCCTTGAGGTCAAGAGAGTCTTGACCAAGAGAGGACTGATGCTACAGCTGGAAGAAAAGGTTCAGGATATGGACCTAGGGGTACAAAGGTTTTTCAGCAAGATCGAGGCTCTACAGAAGAAAGGTCTTCTTGGTTTGAAGGTGATAAATGACAAATTGATGACACTCCCAAATTACAAAAAGAGACTAGTTGACGTGGCTAAGGATAGTTTGAAATTTTCAGGAATTCAAGGCAGTATCACTGGCAAGGAATTCCTAGATGCATTTTAGTTGGACATCAGCATACAGCATGAGTTCCAGTACATCTTCATCATCAAGCCTACTTTCGCCAAGTACATAGAGATGGATGAAGTCTACCAAAGGTTACTCAAAGTCAGCGTTCCCAGTCATCTTCGATGGGAAGAGTTGTGCGATCTGATCGAGTAATTGATGAGCTATCCCAGCCCAGTCAGCTATCCATTTAGACGAGGTCGTGCAAAGCCCTCACCAACGGCTCGCCCAGAAAACAGCATGAAGTTGCGACACATCATCAAACAGTTTCCTAGATCTTTGTAATTTGTTAAGTTAGTTAAGCTAAAAATAGATTTACCACGTCCTGATCTTTAATGACAAGATCGTTTGAAATTTTGGGTTATAAATACTTCACTTTTCGAAGTATTGAGGGTTGATCTTTACGCCCTACGAGCTATCAGACTGTAATATTTTTCAAGAGATCTTCCATTAATGCAAAGAGGCATTTTCACAGGATTCTTGCGTGTATTCACTGGTGATTTTTTCCTTTCTAAGTTAAATGTTATTCTCGCTTAGTTATCACTCTTCTTGCTAAATCTAATCTTTGAAAGTAACGAACGTTGCAGGATTTATCTTTGTATACCCTGTTTCTGACTTTAAAGATTTTAATGTTTTATCTTCTAATTTTACAATAAAGAAATTCTTAACTGCTTCTTTGTTGTAATTGACATTCTCTCCCTTTCTGCTTTTCCTCATTTATGCTGCTAAAAGAATCCAGCGATTACATTATCTCTCCCTATGAAAGGTTTATTTGTTTTCTGGTTTAGATTTTATTTCATGATACAAACCCCATAGCCCAATGGATGTGTAAATCTCTCTCATCCAACCCAACGAAAACTACAACAAACAAAACCAACCTATTTTATTTACCTAGCCTAATATTTTAAATTTGAAACATATCTAAATCATACAGAGAGATCCCTCTCTGAAGCTGGTAGGGATAGATCCCAGCTTCGAAGTGGTTAGATAAAGTTACCTCCCATAGATTTCTTCTTTCCTGACAACCTCTAGGAAATTTACAGAGCGTTAACATAGTGGTGACCATACTGGGGAAAGAATTGAACAAATTTTAACCTCGCGTCTTCTTTTCCCTGGAAGAAAAGTTTTCTTCTAAAATATTGCAAATCTGAGAAAGAAGTAATGTTTAGAGGTTGTTAAAAACCTGCACATATTATTTTCGGATTCATAAAACTAAAAAGTATATATATATATATATATATATCAAAAATAAATCTGGCTCCCAAAAGAGCTTATACTCGATCTCACCCAGACCCAGAACCTGTGATAGCAACAGATAATCTAGAACAGTTACTCAGGAAAAAGACCATTGTTGAAGGTTGAGTAAGTCATAATCCCCTCCAAAAGTCCCCTTCTCTTCTGGAGGAGCTTGTTGCCCTTCAGTATCTTGACTTTGACATCCTTTTCGAACAAAGCCTATTTAGAACGAAATATGATAGCTTTGTGTCTGAAATCATTCTGGACCCAACCGTCTTGCAACCCCAGACTTCTGAAGTTCTATATCCCATGGCTAAACCTCAAACCACTCACTCTACTCCAGCTATCCCCTCCTCATCCTCGTCTTCCATCACCAACCCACCTATCATCCAGGTTATCATTTTGCCCCCTCCACCTATCATGGCAGCCAGATATGCTCCCTTGGTGTTGGTCACACCCCTTCATGCTATGCCCCAAGACTATCAAACAAGACTTCCACAGTTTGATGGAACAGGACCTTTGAGCGCCCAGCAACACGTTGATAAAATGAATGATTATTTTGACCTGCAAGAAGTAGATGAGGGTGATGTTCAAATGAGATTGTTTGCCCAAAGTTTGACGGGTGATGTTAAGAAATGGTATAAAGGTTTACGTGTTGCCTCAGTGCTCGACCTTACCGCATTTCAAATAATTTTTCTAGATAGATGGGAGGTAAAGAAAAACCCTCTCCAAATCTTGTCAAAATACGAAAACATCAGAAGAAATCAAGGTGAGACAGTACAAGATTGATGCACCCGTTTCAATAACCTGTACAATGCAATTCCAACCGATATTAAACCTCCACAAGGTTTGGCATTGATAAAATTCCCTAATGGTTTCGACTCCGATATGTCATATCAATTAAGGGAAAGAAACTCCACCACCCTAGAGGACATGCAGAAAAGTGCAATAAGTGTGGAGGCCAACCTGTTGGCAAAAAGGGCACGACAGAGGATAGAGAGGAGAGTCACAATCAAAGAGGAACCTTCCACATCAAGTTTTGATTCCAAATTGGATTCCTTGGCCAGAGAAATGGAAAGAATGATGGAGATACTTATTGTATCTAAAATAAACCCTCCTAGAGAAAACCCACCACCTCCTCAAATTCAAAATCCTAACTGCAGAAGAAACCCTCCTCAAATCAGGCAGAGAGATCCTAGGGATCAAAGGGAACAGAGAGGTCCTGATCAATAGATCAGACCTCCCCTACAAGAAAATTATGCTGATGAAGGAGAAGAAGTAATTGAAGAACTAGAGGATACTCACATAAACCTCATGGGCATTCACAATAACGAAGCTATTTTTCTTACCCAGGAAGAGCAAGAACTTTTTCTTCTCTCTCAAACAAAGGTAAGTGAAGAAGCAGAAGACGTCGAACAGCAGGCATTTGAAAATGTTATTTTGGAGGTGCACTGGTAGTACAATCTGTGAAGTAAAAAGATAGATGAAAGTTCTCCAAAAAAGGTGACCGAAACGAAGAAGAAAGTCGAAACCCAAAAATCCCCTGAGTCTTCTGCCGAGAAGAGTCCTGAGAAAGGTAATGTTGAAGTTCCAACAAAAAGAAAACTTACTATTCTGAAAAGATCATCGCAGACTGAGGTTTCATCAACTAACCCACCAAATACTTTTGGCCAGAAGATTGTGGTGGACAAATCAGAATTGTCGAGCCAAAGCAGAGCGCCTACACATTTAAGCCTCGAAGGGGAGTTATCCAAAGTAAAAATTCCCATTCCCCTTTCTGAGTTGATGAGCAAAGACACTTACCGTTCACAAGTGATTAAAGAACTAACCATTGAACCTGATATAGGCATGAAGGCCTTAACTGTAGCATCGGTGAATCATTCGGATACTGTAAACCTTACCGACGATCAACCCGAACTCCTATTTAGACCAGAAGTGGATGGTCAGACCGACAATGGTGTTGTTGCTCCTTTTTACATCATCCTTAATATACACGACCTGATTTTGCATAATGCTATGTTAGATTCGGGTGCTTCCCATAATCTGATGCCTATAGCAGTGATGGAAAAACTGGGACTTGAGGTTACCAGACCTTACAAGGACTTACATTCTTTTGACTCCAGTAAAGTTAGATGTATCAGTTTGATCAAGGATCTGTGTATCACTCTGGTTCATATTCCCGCAAAAAGCATGGTCATGGATGTTGTGGTTGCGGACATTCCCCTGAAATATGGCATGTTGTTGTCCCAGTCTTGGGGGGGCAAGTTGAAAGGTACTTTGCAGTTGGATATGTCGTATGCCACTATCCCAGTTTTTGGGCAACAAAGAAGACTATACAGAGAAACATTGATGAAATACATGGTTAGCAGCCAAGAAAAACCACATAACTATCCTTTGTACTCTGCACATTCTGACTTGGATTCCTTTATCCTATATAACGATGGTGATATGGGAGAACTAATCACTCATCTGGAAGAAGATACATCTGGTCCGGACGAAGGCCAAGAAATCGTTGAGGCAGAAAGAAAGAAAAATGTGATAACTGAAGAATTTCCAGCGGATTTCTGGAGCATGGACTTTGATGGAGATGTAAGCAAATAAGGAGCTAGAGCAAGAGTTTGGTTGCACAATCACAGATCCAAGTATTTGGAAAACTATTCTAACAAGTTAAATTTTCCATGCACTAACAATATTGTCGAGTATGAAGCCTTGATGCTCGGTCTGAAACTTCTAAAGAAGGTTGGTGCCAAACAAATTATGGTAAGAGGTGATTCAGAGTTAATAATCAAGCAAATTAAAGGTGAGTATGCAGCAAAACACCCCTGTCTTAGAGATTATAGGAATGTTGTTCTGGACGCCCTTAAATGTTTCACTGAAGTTGATTTGCAGGTGATGCCTAGGGGACAGAATATTTTGGCCAACGAGTTAGCTATGTCAGCAGCCGCATGCAAGATACCTTTTCGTTCCACTCGCCCATACACGGTGGAGGTGAAGTGCAGACCAATTGTTCCAGAAAACATCAGATACTGGCAGGTATTTGGTAATGATGATCAAATTGAAGATTTTCTGCAATGTAAAAATGATTTCGAGTGTACAAACATAGACTTAGAAAATGAAGATGAAAATGTAAAAAGACCTGATTTTGGAAATGATAGTGTAAATAAGATAGATTCAAGAGAGTTAGGTGATGATGAGATAGAATCTGATGTTTTACATTTAAAAAGTAATGTTTTACCTAGGGTTTTAGTTCCTTTAGAGGACTTATTTGATTTTAATGATGTAGCTAAAAAACCGAAAATTGAAGCCAGTGGTCAAGAAGTAGAAGATTGTAATATAGGGACAGAAGAGAAACCCAAGATGGTGAAACTTTCCAAATCATTACCCCCTGAGTAGAAACTCAAATACATTGATCTTTTCAAGGAATATTCAGACGTATTTGCATGGGGTTACGAGGACTTGAAAGCTTATGACACCAGCATCATACAACATAGGATTCCAATAAAAGAAGATCAAAAACCTTTCAGACAAAAACTTAGGAGAATCAATCCCGAGCTACTTCCCCTGATAGAAAGAGAAATCAAAAAAATGTATGATGCTAAAATCATAGTCTCGTTACGGTTTTCCAAATGGGTTTCAAATTTGGTCCCAACACGAAAGAAATCCGGAGAAATCAAGCTTTGCATCGATTTTTGAAATCTGAATAAGGTCTCTTTGAAGGATAATTACCCATTGCCAAAAATGGACCACATATTACAAAGGGTAGTCGGATCCAGTCGAATCTCTTTACTGGATGGGTTCTCAGGTTATAATCAGGTCCTCGTTCACCCAGATGACCAAGACAAAACCGCTTTCACAACACCATGGGGTACTTTCATGTATGTGAAAATGCCTTTCAGGTTGATGAACGTTGGGGCCACTTTCCAGAGACCGATGGACATCACTTTTGTGGAAGAACTCATCAAATTTATTGTCATCTATCTAGACGACGTAACTATGTTTTCCCAATCCGATGATGAGCACTTACGACATCTCAGACGAGTTTTTGAGAAATGCATGAAATTCGGGATTTCTTTAAATCCTAAGAAGAGCCTTTTCGGATTAGAGGAAGGTAAATTGTTAAGGTATATAATCTCTAAGGACGGAATTAAAATCGACCCCAGTAGAATCGAGGCCATTCAGAAATTAGAACACCCAAGAAATATCAAAGAGTTACAGTCTTTTATCGTAAAAATAAACTTTCTGCGAAGATTCATACCCAACCTGGCTGAGCTTCTCAGGAACATCACAAACATGTTAAAAAAGGACACAAAAATAAAATGGGACACCGAGTCTAGGCAGTCTTTTGAACAAGTCAAACGCGCACTCACGCAGGCTCCAGTCTTGATCAATCCTAACTTCACCAAAGATTTTTATCTTTTTTCTTTCACCTCTGAACATACCATTGCAGCAGTATTACTACAGAAAAATAGCGAAGGGTATGAAAATCTCATAACCTTTTTCAATAAAGCTTTAAGAGATGCTTCTTTGAATTATAAAATATTGGAGAAATAAGCTTTTGCCTTGGTGAAAGCCATAAAAGATTTTAGAGTATACATTCTCCATTCCCACACCATTGCATATGTTCCGAATGTGATAGTGAAAGACATTTTAACCCAGGATAATCCGAACGGCCGAAGAGGAAAATGGATTGCTATCATTCTATAGTATGACATAGAGATTAAGCCTACTAAACTGATTAAAGGTCAAGGTCTAGCAAAGTTAATGGCTAAATCAAATTTCCATGCTCTTGACATTAATTTCTTAGTTGCAGTAGATGAACAGGGTGAGCAGGCGACTCCAAGCATGAGAGAGGTATTTCTCAACTCTCCATGGTACGCAGACCTGATATTTGTTTTGCATAATTTACAAGCTCCCCCCGGTCTGGCCAAAACTAAAGCTAGGTTTTTGAAATTGAAAGCATTAAAATTTTTCATTCTAGAAGGCAATCTGTATTGGAAAGATCCTAGAGGTATTTTGTTAAATTTTCTATTGAAGGATGAAGCTGACAAAGTATTGCAAGATTTTTATGCAGGAGACTGTGGTGGTCATTTGAGCTGGAAGGCCACAGCTAATAAAATCCTGAGAGCTAGATTCTATTGGCCAACTCTATTCATTGATGTGCATCATAAGGTGACTTCCTGTCATCAATGTCAGTTGTTCGAAGGCAAAAGGAAACTACTTCCTCTACCCCTGAAACCAATCTTCGTTGAAGCCCATTTTCAGCAATGGGGATTAGACTTCATTGGGGAAATACATCCCCCCTCTTCGGGCTAGCACAGGTGGATTCTTACTGCCACTGATTATTTTAAAAAATGGATCGAAGTAGTACCAAGCATGCAAGCTATTGATTCTGTCATTATCAAATTTCTTGAAAATAATATCTCTTCTCGTTTTGGATGTCCTAGAAAGATTATAACTAACAATGTAGCTGCTTTTCGATCTAATAAACTCATAGATTTCTGCAACCAATATCATATTGGTTTGGGACATTCCACAGCTTACTACCCTCAGGGAAATGGGCTGGCGGAATCATCAAATAAAACCCTGGTAAACATTATCAAGAAAAATTTGCAAGAAAACAAGAATTCGTGGCATAACAAGTTGGTTTTTGCATTATGGGCCGACAGACTCACCACCAAAAGGTCAATCGGTATGTCACCATATCAGTTGGTCTATGGCACAGAAGCAGTCTTTCCCACTTCCTTAGGAGTTCCTGTCATGAAATTTCTACAAGACATGCAAGCCGAGCCAAACGACTCCCAAAGAAGGATCAACCAGATGATCCATTTGTAGTAGTCCAGGGAATAAGTATACAACAAGACCCAGGTAGTCCAAGAAAGCATTCAGAAGATTTTTGACAAAAGAACCAAGGAGGATGATTTCGAGCTAGGAGACTTAGTGCTGAGATGGGATTCTCGAAATGAAGACAAGGGAAAGCATGGAAAATTCGATAGTCTGTGGAAGGGACCATACATGATTCAAGCATTCAAAGGGAATAATGCCTTCTTGCTCAACAACAGTGATGGGACAGATCTGCCAGGAGGACCTGTAAATGGAAGAATGTTGAAGCATTATTCACCGCCTCAGTAGGAACCTGAAGTCACACTTTCCATTGTACAAACCATTTTCATTTTTCTTGCAAATTTCTGAGTGAATAACTTTGGTCAGATAGTTGAAGCCCTGAGAGAAGGCCCTAAGCCATTGACCACTGTTTTCCATTTTTCAAAAATAAAACCAATCAAGCAACAAAGGCGACTATGGAGAAAGTTTTAGAACATCAGGAATCAGGATTCTTGGCACTTCACAAGGAGAGTACCATCCCCAGGTGGAGCCGTAGTTATCACCCTATAATTTATAGGATCAACTGGTGATTGAAATGTTATCTCTTTAGTGTTTTTTGTTTGTCAAATGATTTTTCATTCTGTAAATAATTTGAGAAAAGAAAGAAAAAGAAAAAAGAAAAAGAAAAAAGAAAAATAAAAAGAAAAAGAAAAGAAAGAATAAAAGAGGGCATAAAAGAATTTCAATAGAGCCCCATGCAATAACAGTGACTTGGTCCATACCTTTCAAGCATGGCCAAGTTCTTTTGAATTGATGTTGATAGGAATAGTGAATAAGCTTGGCTAAACTTTTTAATCTTAGCCAAGTAATCTAGGTTAGTTAGTGAATAAATCTGGCCAGACTGCCTAATCTTGGTCAGATAGCCCCAGGGTAGAGTAAGTTCTTAGCCCAATAATTTAATCTGGGCTAATTGTCATAGGAAGTTAGGTTAGAACATAGGGTAGTTTTCTTTATTTTAATAAAACCAGCTCGATGATCAATGTTGGACCATGTCTTGGATACTTGAAAATTTGTTTTTCTAACCCCTTGATGATATAAACATATGAAAGCTTGGGAAAAACCCACAATATGAACGTATCCTAAGTTTCTCTGGGCGCATATGCTTTCGCGCTCGTATTTATGCACCACTCATGTATCAATGGCCCAGATGATCGTGCCCAGATCTATGGTGGACAAGACTTTCTAGACCCCCCTGATCATTCTACCTTTAGCGGTGGGGGGGGTCCAGAATCGGAGATAAAGTATGCACGCATCTGGACGGCCCAAGCTTCGGTGCTTAGATCTACGATCTATATTGGATTACAGACCCCCCCCCCCCCCCCCCCCCC
>ML785994.1:152153-163891 GCA_009831015.1 Picea engelmannii | reverse complement strand
CTCCTCTTCTTGTATGTGATGGTCATTCTATGGAAATCACATAAAGTGTGATGAACAACATGACAATAGTTGTACTAAAAGGGTATTTTTTCATAATACACCTCATGAGAGCACCTCTTCTCTTGACATTATATAACTCATGGCAGGATTAGTAGATCCTACCATATAGTATAGTGACATCAACATTGTATAAATTAGTTAGAAACATGTAATTATTAAAGAGTAATGCACAACATGTTCATATATATCCACGTCATCATGGTGATGTTATCAAGTCATCTTGTTGAGGCATGGACCAATCATAGGTTACCACATATCATTGATGATGTCATCAATTTAGAGTTAAGGAGACAAGTGATACCTTCAGGAGATGACACATGGCATTCTTGCACATATGGATTAAAAATATATGTCATTATCTTTTTCATCAAAATATATCTAAGTGTTGACTTCTAGATTTGAAGTGAAGTTTAAATCTCTTCCAACCTGCCTAACGATATCATGGGGAATCCTTTCCATACGAACGATATCATCGACATAAAGAAGAAGATTGATGACTATACCAGTGAGATTAGGGCTGACACAACCTGCTTTTTCCAAGCAATCTTCTAACTTGTCAATGTATATGCCAAAAAGGGTAGGGGATAAGGGACAACCTTGTTTGACTCCAATATTATAGTTAATCTCTTTCACCCAACCCTCAATGTTTTAAACTTAGCAATAAAGTTCTCATACATCCTTATTGCAGCAGCCCTCAGCTGGAGAGACACGTTTATCTCTTCCAACCTATTCCAAAGGTTTTTCCTAGGAACCATGTCAAAATCTTTTCTAAAGTCAACATAAATTATATATATTTAATATACCTTACATTATAAATATAATAATTATATATGTCATTTTAATCTAGGAGAATATCTTCTAGATGCTTCCCAAACATCAACAAAAACCAGATGGGTTAATGTTGAGGGTCATGGGTGACGAGTGATGGTGCTCCCCGAGAGCGAGCCCACCATTGAGCGCTTCCATGTCACCCAACACTAGGGATTTATGTTCACATATATTATTGATAGTGAAATTTCAAAAACAAATCATGAATAAAAAATGAGTGGGAGGAGTTTATATTTAGATTATTCATAAATATTAAAGAAAGTAACCTTTCACTGAATAATAAACACAACCAACTTAATAATAAATACAAAGAAAAAATATACTTTGGTTTAACATAATTCACCCCACAATACTATCTTGTTCAATAAATTTTGATTACAAATATAAGTTGGATTTAATATTATTCAACTGGGTGTCCTACAGTTGTCACACACTCAATAGAGTGTCCCATGACTACAAGGACCATTCTTCCTGTTCAGATCACCATCTGTGCCACATGAAGATTGTGGGTCTAGTCTGCAGGCCATGTGGATCATGATTCTGCCAATGAGGAGGGGTCGTATTCATGCGCTAATCCGATGGTCTTATTAAAAAAAATATCATTAAAGCTAACAAGGAACTTTCTAGCTTGTTAGATCATCCAGAACAAACTCTCAATGTCAAAGCAAAGATCAAGCTCCTTATGTCACAACTTAACACATATAAGGTAATAACCATAATTTAAAGTGGTTTTTTTTTAATGTACTCATATGTTGAATTATGATACTTTGTTCTTTAACTTTTACATTGTCTCACGAAAAAACATTTTCTTTTTTATAAAGGAATTTTTGGAGTCTTTTCAGCCCGGTGTTGGTAGTAGTGGTGCTACAAAGACGTTACAGAGTCCTGATGTGGGCGGTCATACAGCTGCTAGAGCACTATTTACTTATCCATCTTCCACACCTAATTTATATAGGAGCCATGACACGCACCGCCAGGCATCCACACCACGATTAGAGTATAGAGATGGTGGCAAAGATGAGGATCAAAGCGTGATGTGGTTCAGATGGTTTCATTTCCTAGAGCTAGACTTGTGACAAGCACAGGGACCCTTCCCTACACATTTTTGGTTGACGATAATGGACTTCCATTAAAACAATAAAGACTCCCAGGTAGTTTTATTTCATATTTTAATCGTTTAATATTGTCCTCATAAAGAAATCATATAGATTATTAATTTTAAATTAATTATCATATCTTTTGTGTGTAGGAAACGGCCTTTTTTATAGGCACCTAGAGAGCAAGACCTTGTCTATTTTGGGGGAAACCTTACGCATGAGGTGGAATTGCCAGAATTCCAACCTCAAAAAGGAACTTATGGATTATCTTGAAGGCCTCTTTGGAGTAGACACATTCAATACAAAAGAGGTCACATCTGTAGTGGGTGAATATTTAAAATATATGTGGGATGTGTATAGATGAAGCTTGGCAGGAAATCCTAGGTATGAGCATCCTCCCTCAATTCCAGAGAGGGAGTGAAAGGTGATCATTGATGATGCAAAAGAGAAGATTTTGAAAAAATCAGGAGAACAAATAACTGGTACACCAAGGTAAATTACAATTTTTTGAATTCAATACCAGCTTTATTTTTCTTTAGATCTAAATAAAAGTGTGGTTATATACAACATACTTGAAAATTTTGATTATAGGTTGCCTGAC
This sequence comes from Picea engelmannii, assembly GCA_009831015.1. Taxonomy (NCBI): domain Eukaryota; kingdom Viridiplantae; phylum Streptophyta; class Pinopsida; order Pinales; family Pinaceae; genus Picea; species Picea engelmannii. Next base: position 161,305 of record ML785994.1, on the reverse strand, counting down.
ACTTCAAAGGAAACCAAACCAAGGATTTCCAAACATGGCCAACACAATCTAGGCCAGGGTGGCTACTCGAGGTTACAGTCACGAATTGTAAGTACCCAAACATCTTAAGAATATTATTTGTATCACCTTACAACTTTAAGGTAATTGCAGCCAAAAACATTAAAAAACCATACCCTTATGCAATGCAGGGCAACGAATTTGGAACTGAAACCATGGAGGAAGACCTCCAAATTGATTAAAAGTATGGTTATAAAGTCGTGGTTGATTGTATGAAAATCATGGGATAGACCCCAAGATCGAATTTGTGGGATAATGTAAATAAAAATCAGTCCACATTAACCTTTCGTTACTTATAAAATATGTAAATGTTTGATATCGTCCATAATTTAATGTGTTACTTTGTTTTAATCAGGGGAGCAGCACTATCAATGAAACCATTAGTACTGGACAACAGAGCGTTGATATTGCAACGCAGCCAGAAGATCATGGTGCTCCCCAGCAGCCCCATCCTAGTGAGGTGCAGCCCCAAGATGTTCCTATGACTGAGGCCCATGATGGTAAAATGTCTATATATTAATCATATACTTAATAATTTTTTACTTATAAATTTTGACGTTTCAATGGAAGAGAATGTCATAGTTGATCCTCCTCAACCTGAAGATCAGGTGAACAGGCCAGCATCCATTCCAACGGTGCCGACTAGAGGACCAGATAAATAATTACATTGCAGAGTTTTTTTTTAATATTAATGAACTACTTCAATGATATTTAAAAATTGGCCATATAAATTTAATATTTTTTATTTTTTTAGGTGATGGCCCCTCATAGCAACATCCACGTCGTGGGTACGAGACCAGACGTACTTGGCATGAAAGGACTGAAACAACATCAACTGTTGAATATCACCCAGTAAACAAAGACATGGAGATGGATGAATTTCTTAAGAACTGGAAAGCACAAAAGAAGACTAAAAGAAATTCATGATGTCATGTAATAATTTTATAAGACAGATAGATGTACATTATATAGCTGAACATGTAATGATGCATATAATGCATTGAAATTATGGGCACTTTTTCATCTGATAATATACACCAGGCTATTTCTATGGCTTGTATATATCTGTGAATGTAATTTTGTTATGCACTTAATGATAATTTTAGCTTCTCTTATAAGACTTGGTATATATTGATTCAATACTCCTTGATTCAAGACGTGAGAATGAATTCAAGACCTGGTGCCTTGTGCTTGGGCTATGGAGTCTAGGCAACAAATAGAACTTGAATATGCAATATGAAACTTCCAAAATCTTGTGACATGATATATGCAACTTTGAAAGTCTTGTGACATGTGACATGTGGAAAGAATCTTTTTCCAAGAAATGTTCAAACTTTAAACTTGGTGCAACATGCAAAAAGAAATCTTTGGGAAGATGCAATAATAAGTTTTAAGGATTAAACATGAGGGGTTAGAAATGGCCATGTCAAACATTTTATAATATTTTTTCAGAGCATTACCCTTCTTTTCATTGTGTCTCACGTGACAAAGAGCATTACCATTCTTTTCATTATGTCTTTTCATTGTGTCATGGGCATGGTGTTGCTACTCAACATTGCCTCGAAGCCTACTTATCCATTCCTCTATGATATGTACAATGATGTTGAACCTTCCATAAATCATTGCGAGTAGAAAAATAAGCCAAGGACAAGAACCCAAGGATTTTAATGTTAAGGTCTTGTGATTCCACAAGGTGGGATACAAAGAGGAATTGTTTCCATGCATAAACATGCTAAATACCTTGATTGAGAATGTGGATGTAACAAGTTGAACATTGAAATCATAGAGCGATGACATAATCGAGCAATATGGCATTGATACTCTTCAAAGGATGTATTAGTTCTCACCTCCCACGATGTCAGTGAGCCTTTGGTGGTTGCAAAATTTTAGCAAAATGCATGATGTTTATAACATTGTGAAGGCATGGTGGMTTTTAGTTAAGCCATTCCAAACTACCACAAGTAAGGTACACTTAATAAAAAAATTGCAAATGGAACTTCAAGCCTTAGCAATTCTCTTGAACCTCTTGTATGGTAGACGAGGCACTAGATACATATGGTTAAGATGGATTTTGATTATATATGGGACGATATTTTATTAGGTAGACTTCATATCTAATCTTCTTGTACAATGTATTCCAAAGGCTAAAACTCCCTTAGATAGTGGTGCACTTGAGTTTTACATGGCGTCTTATCTTATGTATTGTGTATGTGTGAGCTAAGAGTTCTCTTGTTTCAAGCCCACCGAGTAGCCTTCCTTTTCACTTGTACATGATTATTTCCTCATAGATGTTTAGCTATTATTCAGTCATTTAACCTTTTAATGTATTTGAAAAATTCAGGTTTGAAGGGTGGTCACCTCCACGATCCAAAACAAATTTCTGAAAAGGTATAAATCATTTTCTTCTCTTGCGTCATGAAATTTTCCTTCATTTCTTTGTATACTTAAATTCAAAATCCAAGGATAGATAATGGTGTAAATAACTATTATTCAATTAATAATGTTTTTTTAGAGATTTTTTACTATAAGATGATGTGGCATATTATGTTCTCCCTTAACATTTTTGTTTTCCAATGTTCAATGTTCATAAACACCTATTCATAGGACTTGGTGATGTATAATGTTGGCTGGAGTTAGTGATTGATTCAATCACCATTGACAACAATATTGATAAATCAGATGGCATGAAAAATGTGAGTTCCACCTGCATACTTACCCTTCAAAATTCCAACTGCATTCTTATCATTCATATAAATATTATTAGAATGAGATCTTACAAGCACACTAGATCAATTCAATCCATCTAGCATTAATAAACAAAATTGTAACTCACCCATGAGATCAAACCATAATAATAGTGTTAGAAGGAAGTTACCCTCTAGGCCTAGACATAGATTCATATGCACATTACACCCACTAAACTCCATTCTCAAATATAATGGAACCAATTGAGCTCCAGATAAACCTCCTCTTGTTGTATGTGATGGTCATTCTATGGAAATCACATAAAGTGTGATGAACAACATGACAATAATTGTACTAAAAGGGTATTTTTTCATAATACACCTCATGAGAGCACCTCTTCTCTTGACATTATATAACTCATGGTAGGATTAGTAGATCCTACCATATAGTATAGTGACATCAACATTGTATAAATTAGTTAGAAACATGTAATTATTAGAGAGTAATGCACAACAGGTTCATATATATCCATGTCATCATGGTGATGTTATCAAGTCATCTTGTTGAGGCATGGACCAATAATAGGTTGCCACATATCATTGATGATGTCATCAATTTAGAGTTAAGGAAACAAGAGATACCTTCAGGAGATGACACATGACATTCTTGCACATATGGATTAAAAATATATGTCATTCTCTTTTTCATCAAAATATATCTACGTGTTGACTTCTAGATTTGAAGTGAAGTTTAAATGGATTTCATATATTTTTTGTGCCAATTGAGTTGGTCATCCTTCACATATCATGTTTTGGGATTTTGCATGGTTTTCTCCATGGGATTGACACGTCTCTTAATTGAATTTAATAAAATTTTAAGTTTCAACATACATATGGATTCGATACTTTATGTTTTGTAGATTGCATGACCTTTGGAATAGACCCACATTTATTTATGGAGGATTTAATAGCACTTTAGGTCTAGAAATAACTAGGTGAATTTAAAATATTGAAACAAATAAAACATAACTTGCATATGTCATTGCTAACAAACCATCTTGAAAATTGGTCTCGTTCAATTAGTTTCCTTCCATAAACATATATCTTATACTCTATCATTTGGTATTTGATTGCCTCTAGACCAAATAATTCTTTTTTTGTCAGATCAACAAGAAAAAAACCTTGAAGTTGAATGAGACTATTTTAGCACACAATGAATTCCATATGGTTAATGATTGTATTTGAATCTCTCACTACAACCAACGATTGAGCACATGAACCTTTAGAAATTTTCAATCCTTTCCAAAGTGCATAATATTTTTCTTGGTTGTTGGAAAAAACACCAAGTCCCCATGCAAAAGAAGTTTCAATTGTTCCTCTAGGGTCCATGATGACACCCCCTCCCCTACCCATCCCAGCCACCCCAGATGTTTTACCAAGTTACTCACATACCAATGGTGGGCCTTTTTTCACTCCTTGCATTTCCCCGTGATGATCTCTAGAGTATAAAGAAGAAATTCCAAATTTGTGTGGGTTGATTTTGATGGAAAAATAATTTAAGAGGTATGGGCTTATGCAATGGTTATCAAGCATCCAAGGACTCCATTAGTCCTCCTAAGATACATGCTCCATTGGTTCCACTACACTTACTAAGCCACATGCTCCATTGGTTCCACTCCAGTTACATGAACACTATCACAACCAAGGCATCCCCAAGTCAAATACATGCCTCCATGAAAGAATCCAAGCTACCCTATGTTGTTTAGGGCTCAATTCCCTCCTCTAGAATGCCAATGATTCTTGTCTAGTGTAGGGCATCCTCCCAAGAAAGCAACCAATATAAATTTCGCCAACATAAATAATGTCCCAATTTATCTAATTATCTCCAACACTCTAAGGAGGAATGTAATGCAAGCATTCAACAAAGGTATCAAATTATAGAACCTAGACTTAGCAAAATTACAAAGATTCCTATCAAACCTAGTGGATATTCATGTTGACCTTCTTATAGAGTTAGTTGAATTTCATGGACTCCTATAGAATTTGATCACAATGATGTCGATCCCAATAACCTTTTTTATTCATGGTGTTTTCCCCCTTGTTTCTATTTGCATTGGGATTTTGGCGACCATGACATGTTTGTATTGAAAAAAGTTCACTTTATTCTACATTGAACCTATATTACTATTTTGAAGAAATACCATAATTGTTTTGAATTATGAAAAAATTGTAGTTGAGTCATTCATATTTATAGTTAAATATTTTGTTTATATATTTTCATTGGTATCAAATCCCATGTTCCCATATGTGTATGGATTTATCTCTATACAAATTAAATCCCATATCCTGTCTACTTTGACAAAAGAAAGTGGTTCTTTTTATTTTTGTGAGAGAAGTAGTTTAGTGAATAGATTTTATAGTTATTTCCTTCTACTTATAGGTTTTGTTTGGTATTAAATCTTATATGGCTAGAAGCGTATTGGTTTATGTCTATAAAAGTTAAAAAAGAAAAGAAAGAAAAAAAACGTATGTCTACTTTGAAAAAAATAGCATACTTCTTTTTATTTGTGTGATATAAGTATTTTAGTAGATCACCATATAGTTATTGCCTTGTACTTACTTGAAAGTGAAGATGTAAAGCTCTTGTAGAAAACCCATGTTATTGTAGCATGGTTGGATATTCTCATAAATAAACATGTTAGAATAAAACTATACATAAACTGTAACATCACGCTCTGGCACACTGAGAACACTTATTATTTGAGGACACTCGCTCGCAAGTGATCTGGACCTTTCTGATGTTAAAACATTTATACTTGATTATGATGCGTTATGATAGAGGACATGATGTTTTACTATTTGATGTAGACAGGTGCTAGTGACTCAGTTGTATTGAGTGTGCAGGGTTTTGGACCTTGAGGATGCTAAGGCATCGGTGGAACCCCCTTGGACTCTGGATTGAGTCAGGGAGTGTGCTATTGGGTTGATTTATTTTCTGTGATATTTGATTTGATTTGATGATATGATGTTGATAGTTCTGACATGATTTTTGATGATGCAGGCTGACGATAGCTTGCCGACCAAACTCACATATGGAGTAAAGGGGCCACACATGATTTCCAGAGAGGTTGAGGGAGAGGGGTGGACAGCAGCCCTGCCACCGCCTACTAGCACTTTCGCCGTGGCTCGAACTGTAGGTTAACGATTTCCTAGTTTGAGAGGATCCACGATGTTGTGAGGGCAGACTGCGACAGTCGCTCACGATGATTCTAAGGGGAGCGCAATAAGGCGGGGGCCTTATTCCTTAGAACCCTTAGTCTCCCACAAGTTCACCTGGAAAATTGTTGACTCCAGGGGTTATAGATGTCTACCAATCAGTCCACTTGGCAAGTGGCACCCTCGGAGCACATGGTGCATCTTGAAGGGCACGTCGCACAAAAGACACTCAAGAAGCGAGTGGCACCCTTGGAGCACGTGGTGCATCCTGAAGGGCACGTCGCATTGATGAGGATGAAGGGAACAAACCTAAATAGCCCTAGGGCAATAACGCCTTAATAAATTCTTAAAATGACACCCCTAAACAAATCGTCGCCAGTTCATAATTTGAGTCCTAAGTCAAAACCCTTCTAGAATAAAAATTTTAGTCTAACCTTATAAAAAATAAAAAATAATAAAAAATAAAAAAAACCATAATTCAAGACTATACTTTAAATCTTCATTACCCCTATGTCCGGCAACCTCCACCTAATACAAGGAGTTTCCTCCCTTAATTAAATACATAAAGAAATTCCTTCTTTAATTGAATTCATAAAGTAATTCCTTCCTAAATTGCATACATAATACATGTGCTAATAATAAAATTAAACAAAAAGAAAAAAGAAAAAAAACCCACTTGAGCTATGATTTGAGTCTTCATAAAGTGTGTAGGGTAAATTAAAGAGACTAAGAAATTAATTCAAATAGGTGGTTGTAAATTTGAAAAGAAGAATTTAATTAGTTAACTAATGGAGTATAAAAGAAAAAATATATATATGAATTTAAAAATATAATGAAAAGATGCTTAGCGCCTTTACCTTTTTGAGTTTGTTTTTAAAAAATAAAGGGGGGAAATAATTTTGGGAGAACCATGGGGGATGAGTGACACTTGTAAGACCTAGAATTTTAGAGGGTTTTTTATTAAAACTTAAAACAAATGTGATTTAGGTCAAAAAAGAGGATAAAAGAAAGGGGATGGGGAAAAGAAAAGGGGGGAGATATTAGGTATTGTTATGCTGCCAAAATTGAGAACGAGACTGATTGCTTGTGAGGAGTTGGGGATTTTCCCAGCTGTATTAAAGTGGTAGCTCGGCCTTGGAGGCAGGCTGGGAAGCTAGGTTACTGTCTGGACTGTGTGTGGCCCCTTTGTGGCTCAGGGGGATAAGGGGGAAGCAGAGTACCCCTAGTGTTTTGTTGGGAGGTACCGGTGTAGTCTCTACGGTCAGCGAGCAGGAGCGGTACGGAGCACAGGAGTCATTTGTGGCAAGCAACAAGGCAACGGTATGCTCATGTATTTAGTAGAGTAGAATGCATAGTTATTTACTGCTGCGATTATGATTGTATTGTTGTGAAATGTTATTTCCACGTCCTTTGAACTCCGCAGAAAAAAGGGGGGGGGGCTATTCTCTGAAGATTTTCGTTTTTATAATTAGTGCAGTTTTAGGGTTTCTGGTAGATTTGTTTATGGTTTATGTTATTTCGTTTTTACCATTCCGTGGGCATTTTTCCTTTGCTGTGGGCGTTTGATTTTTGGTGGGCGTTTAAAACCTACTAAGTTTTGTTTGAACGCTGAGTATTGTTGAATGCTGGTGGGAGAATAAATCTACCGTGCGTCTTTGGGCGATCTAAACTGTGCTGGCATTTTCCTGATGGACTGTAATGCATTTTTTGGGTTAGATTTCTTACGCCTTAATGCATTCTCTGTCAGAGATATATGACTGTAATGCGTTTCATGTTGAGATTCTGGACTGTAGTGCGCATTGTTAGAGCTTACGGGCCTTTCATGTGACATTTAAAGCTATCCCGAAGAAAAAAATTGGTGACCTCCCGAGGGCCTCTACTAGCATCCCTCCCTTCGTAAATTTAACGACTGAAGAATATATTTTTGTGTGGTTAGTTAGATTATGTTCTTGGGGAATGATCTAGGACCCCCTTTAAAAAAAAAAAAAAAAACTGTGCGTCCCTTCGTTTTTCCTTGAAGTTTGTCCTTGTAACATCCCGCTCTGGCGCACTGAGAAAACTTATTATTTGAGGACACTTGCTCGCAAGTGATCTAGACTCTTATGATGTTAGACTATTTATACTTGATTACGATGCGATTGACAAATGACATGATGTGTTACTATTTGATGTCGACAGATGCTATTGACTCAGTTTTATTGAGTGTGCAGGGTTTTTGACCTTGAGGGTGCAGAGGCATCGGTAGAATCCCCTTGGACTCCGGACTGAGTCAGGGAGTGTTTTTTTGGGTTGATATGTTTACTATGATGTTTCATTTGATTTGATGATTTGATGTTGACATTTCTGACATGATTGTTGATGATGCAGGCTGACGACAGCTTGTCGACCAGACTCACATATGGAGTAAAAGGGCCACACATGATTTGCAAAGAAGTTGAGGGAGAGGGGTGGACAGCAGCTCTGCCACCGCTTGCTAGCACTCCTGCCGTGGCCCGAACTATAGGTTAATGATTACCTAGTTCGAGAGGATCCATGATGCCGTGAGGGCAGACTGCGATAGTCGCTCACGATGATTCTAAGGGGCGCACAATAAGGCGGGGGCCTTATTCCTTAGAACCCTTAGTCTCCTACAAGTTCACCTGGCGGAGTGTTGACTCTAGGGGTTATAGATGTCTACCAATCAGTCAAGTTGGCGAGTGGCACCCTTGGAGCACGTGGTGCATCCTGAAGGACACGTCGCACAAAAGAAACATGAGAAGCGAGTGGCACCCTTGGAGCACGTGGTGCATCCTGAAGGGCACGTTGCGTAAAGGAAATGAACGAGGCGAGTGGCACCCTTGGAGAACGTGGTGCATCCTGAAGGGCACGTCGCATTGATGTGGATGAAGGAAACAAACCTAATATCCCTAAGACCTTAACGCTTAAGAGATTCCTAAACAACTTCCCTAACCTAGTGACACCCAGTTCAGAATCTAGTACTAAGTCTAAAAACTGTTAGGGTAAAATTTAGTCTAACCCTAAGTGCAGACCCTGGAATAAAAATAACCCACCTAAGTAATAGTTGGTCTTCATGAAATTATTGGGGCGATAACGAGGGTAAGTGTTAAAGAGAATCTAATAGTTCTAAAACTTTGCAAAGAAGAAAATTGATTCCTAACTGGTGGGAGAAAGACATCACCTTCGTAGTGTAACATA
>ML785994.1:133795-151838 GCA_009831015.1 Picea engelmannii | reverse complement strand
ATTTCTTGTAGGAGTTGGGGATTCTCAGCTGACTTGAGTGGTAGCTCAGCCTTGGAGGCGAGCTGGGAAGCTAGGCTACTGTCTGGGTTGTGTGTGGCCCCTTTGCGGCTCGGGGGGCTAAGGGGGAAGGAGAGTACCCCTAGTGTTTGGCTGGGAGGTACCGGTGAGTCCTCTACGGTCGGCAAGCAGGAGCAGGAGCGGAGGGAGCACAAGAATCATTTGTTGCAAGTGTTAAGGACACAAGTATGTAAATCTCTGGGCGTTTCTATCTTGCCGCGCGTGTTTATAACTGTAGTATTAATGGCTAATGTGAAATTTGTAGTTTCAGTGGTTATGGTGTGAATAGTGTTTAAAATCTGTAGTTTTAATGTTTATTGGTGTAACTCTTTTTAATTATTGTGCTGGACGGAGTAAACTTTTGTTTATGGGCGAGACTGTGAAGGTTTTTATTTATTTATTTAGGGTTCTGGAATTTTCTTGACTGGGGCATTTTAATTGGATGTAAGGGCATCCTGGTTATTGGGGATTTTGCATACGGTTAGGGGGCAGGCGTTCATAACTGACTGGTCGTGTTAATATGGCGGAGTGTACATCCATTGCGTCGTAAAATCTTTTCGTTTTTGCATTGGGGTTTAGCTTGGCATGTGAGGGTCAGGTTTCTCTAGTTCTTGTGGTTTAAACCCTGCATGTTATCTAATTTCTTGTATTGTTAAATAAACAGAAGAAACTATAGTAGTATATAAAGTCAAACCCAAAGTTAAGAGCAACGTGACTTGGTGCAATGTCATTTACGACCAGAATGAAGACGCACTGTATGTATTTATGCAAAAGTTTAGCCGTGGTTCCGAGCCCAGACCTAAAATCATCCTTTATCGCTTCTCGGTTGAGTACGTTTCTTCTTTATAAGGTTAACTTATGCTTAAATCAATTTAATTAAATTTATTGAACGAGTTAATCTTTCTATCAACGTGACACATTTAAAAAAAAAAAAAAACTCTACACCAACTTTCTGAATAAACAATTTTGCTCTCAGATCGATCTTGAGAGGACATCCAACGGAGGGATTCAGTTTCACTTCGGTGTATTGTTATATTGTGGAGATGCAAATCGATGTTCCAAATAGGCTGCTAGTGTTTACCCACGAAACCACCGATGAAGACTTACCTGGGCAACTACGCATAGAGTCCTTGTGTGTGTTCTCTTCTCGGTTCAGAGTTAAATTTTTTCCCTCCCAAAAATACCCTAATACCAGTTGGAATTTTGCAACGAAAACCCACCATTATAACCCTACTTACCCAATGACTGCTTATGAAAAAGAATCAATATTTTCAAGAGAATTTATTTCAATTATATTTATGAAAATTTTTGTTTTTCTAAATTTTTAATTTTTATATGCATTGAAGTGTTCATTTGCACTACGCTTAAACCGTCAAATCCAGAAAATGATGTAATAGTTTTATGGTATTGGGGCGATGGTCCAAGTAACACATAATGCTAACATCAACGACCTTATAATGATAATGTTATTATGGGTTTATTCTGGCCTGTGTGTAAATTCCCAATTCGCGGCCCAGGGTAATCATCGTCGACTGAACTCTATCCACGACTTCCCGCGCAGTTGTTTGGCAGCCTGTAAAAGGGGTCGTGAATGTTGGCAGAATGATCCAGAATTGGGATTATTCAGTTTGAGTGTTTGACAGAATTTTAGTATTGATAGATTAGGTATTGTTGGCAGACTTTAACTTATATGGATAGCATTTATGATAGTGTCTTGGCATTGATGTGCTGGGCAGGACCGTTAGGCTTAAACAGTCATATAACATTTATTTGACCTCATCCTCTTCTATTCCAGCGACCCCGAAATTACTCGCATATCGTTTTCTAGATCGGTATTGACGAACCACCATTGGGATGCGTACTGCTCCAAGGGAATATTAAAGTGACCTTATGTATAACGATAAATTATTTGAGTTATAATGATTAGTAAAATAGGCAATAAAGATTACAATGTTTACTAAATCGTTGATTAATTAGAATGCAAGTTTATATCGATTGCATAGAATGTAAGCTTATATTGATTATTAATTAGGCCATAATGATTATAGTGATTATTAAAATGAAGGATTATTTAGAATGGTAGGTTCACATTGATTATTAAAATATTTTAATAAAGTGCCCTTGTGTTTAATAATAAATGCATATTCTTGTTATGATTAAGAAACTAGAACCATAATGATTGCAGGGTTATTAACTTAGAGTGATTTAGGAATGGTTAAGTTGAGTGCTATATTAGGGCTTTATTTTTACCAATATCATTTGTTAGGAATGGTAGGAAGGGTTAAGATTGATTATTATATGGGGGCATTGTAGTATTTTTCTAATAAAATGAATTATCATGAGGGTTACTGTGGGATGAAGAAATGTTTTATACAAAAACAAAATGTTATTATGTAATTGCCTTATTGCTTTATTCTTGATTTATTCATGTTATTTAGAAACTGCTTATTCATGTGTGTAACCCAATCGATGTTATTATTTTCACCATGCAATGGTGTTATTATGTATTCAATATTACAAGAACTGCGTTATACATTCAATTGAAGTAGGGGTTGCTTTATATCTGCAATTAAGAGGAATTGCTTATGTATTCATCAAGAAGGAAACTCCTTGGGTATTTAGGTAGTGGTTGTGAATTATGGGGGTAATGAATTTTGTTATATTGTCCTGAACTATGTAAGAACGATGTGCTTGAGAATTAAAAAGGTATTGTTAGGGTTGGATAACTTATAATGGTAATGATGATGGCTACCCAGTTGGAAAAGTTATAGTAACATTGTGTCTTGGCCCTGGTGCCTTACTGTATTTTCTTTGTCATGGTAATGTGTAAGGAGTAATGTCAACGCATTGTATCGTTGCAGTACATAAGGGCGATGTTATGACCCTTTTAAGGTAAAATGTAACGATAGTGGGGATGTCATCCGATATACAATGGCATCGTGGTCGTATCATAGCACTTTTGAATCTCTAGTTGTGGATGATTATATATGTGAGGTTCCTTGAACTAAGTACCATAGAGTGGTATGACTTAGTAGAGGAGGGTTTCGGTTCCTTTTTATGATGCCGAACTTGGCCGGTCGACGTCTGCATCCTTCTTCCTTGCGCCTTTCTTGGAGGTTGCGATCGGTGATACTTACTGTCGTATTTGGTTGTGTCATTTAATACTGGTCAGTTTCACTCTTGTCGTGGATCGTTGTGATTTTCTGAATTTTTAAGGTTTCTGTGTGGTGATTTTTCCTGTGTAAAGAATCCAGTTCCGTATCAAGAGTCTCGGGCCCTTTAAAGGCAAGGTTTCCACTCTTGCGACACACCTAGCGGAGATTACTAGTTTCTGCCTGAGCAGTTGGCCAGGAGCCTATCTAACCTTCTCTCTCTGCAGAGCAAAGAACTAAGATTAAACGCCCTGCTTTCCGGTGCAGAAATAGTAAGATCCACTACTAAGGATTTTCCCCTCTGTTTTCGTTGTGCCTAACCCAATATGTCGTTAATGTTTGCATTGTGCGCCTGGTGTCTATGGTTGTTATTTTCTTTCTGCTACTCGTTGTGTGCCTTCAGTCTCCATGAGGTGAACTTCGTGGTTGCGTCTTGGTGGTTGTCAGGTGGCGACTTAGAGTCAAGTGTGTCTGTTTCCTTTCTACACGCGCGCACACACCTTAAAAACAAAACAAAAATTGCACCTGTTATCAGAGTTGTTGTTGTAACAAGGAGGTCGTTACAGTCCTTCCAGCGTTGACCCTTGATCCTCTCGCCCTTTTTCCTAATCCCGCCACAACGCCTTTTGTATCCGACTATTTTTTACAGTGATCTTTCCCTCCTGAGAAGTGATTCTCAGAACTTCTATTATAGACTACCTGAAAGGGTGTCCCATCCTCCTCAGAGACTGTGTTTAGATACCTCGACCAAGCGTTGGTGTGTAATCTCTGCACGATCGTGGGGAGAGTTTTTCTACGTTTCGGTTAAATCTGCACACTTAGATTTAATAACCATGCATAAGCCTGTCCAATATCTTCTCTCTGCGTTGCTGGCCCACTCCCCTTCGACGGACTGTGTAGTCTGGTTGTATGCGCCCTTACTCTGGAAGTTTTTGAAGACTTGGACTCCTGTTGAGTTGTCCCTGACTTAATGAAATTCGGGCTGCATTGTTGGCATGAGTGTTCCAACGCATCGCTGCTGCATTCCTGTTTTCAATAAAGGAAAACTCCAGGTCATTTAATGAGCCTCTGTATCTCTGCGGTGTTTTGTTTTAATAAAGGTGATTTCCGTTTTTCTTTTTCGTTGAATTGGTTAGGGTAAACTCGTGTTAGCCATTAGAGTTAGGGTTGGAAGCAGCCTTAACGGAAACCTCGCTTTAGAAGGCCATAGGGTAATTATCTGAGTTAATTTTTATTGATTACAACTGTAATGATGTCGATTTTTTTTGGGGCAGATGAATGCCACCGTAGTGTAGTTTCATAGCATTTTACTTAAAATAAAAAGGAATGGAAGGTCAGTAATAGATGTTGGAATGCACGCGTCCTTTCTGTTGCACCCATTTTTTTTTATATAACAGAAAATGTGTTGATGATTCGGTTGGGGAACTCCTATTGCAACAGAGAATAATGTGATGTCAGTGTGGATACGGGAATTTATTATCGACTTTCTGTGTAAAATTTTGTATAATTAAAAGAATTATCATGATCTTTACTTCCAGGTTGTTATTATCAGTATTATTGTAAAATTGTTATCTTATTCACATTTCGACATTCGCTAGTTTAATAATCGAATTTTCACAACTTAAAAAGAAATATCGTAATCACTAGTTTCTAGGCGGATATTATCATTTGGGTTATTAAATTGTTATTTCATTAACATTTCGTCATTGCTGGTTTATTAATCAAATTCTGACAGCAAAAAGAAATAGCGTAATCATTACTTCCAGGTTGTTATTATCATTATTATGGTTAAATGGTTATGTTATTAACATTTCGTCATTTGTTGGTTAATGATCGAATCATGATAAAAGAATTATCATTCTCAATACCTTCCAGATGGTTATTTTCCTCATTATTATAAATCGTTATGTATTTATCATTTCATCCTCGGTCATTAAATTTTTACTGCCCAATTTAGTTCAACGAAGGAAGAAGAAAAATGTATGTCTTGCTATAGCATGATTGAATATTAATCGTAACACCTTATAACTCCAAATAGAACCAGTTACTTTAGTTAGCATTGGTTCAATGAAAGTAAATGGCCTACAACTGAGGTTAGGTTAAAATTTAATGGCCCAACTAGAATTTAGGCAATTATTAACCATGGTACTTTATTTTCATTTAATTTCCATGCTACCTTATTTTCATGCTAATTCGACGGTAAATAATAATAGTAGATTGTAAAAGTCTTGTCATTTAATTCCCAGGCCACTTTATTTCCATGCTAAATTTCATTATAAATTTATTTTAGAGTATATGGGTGAGGATGTGGTTATGTTATGCTAAGATTAGTGTAGTACCATTTGCTAACATATAAATGTAATGATGTTGTTACTTTAAGCTGAAGGTTATTGGATAATATGCCTTTTAATTATAATGTTGATGTTATTTTAAGTTGCAAGGTTATTATAATGATAGGTAATGACACAGGCTRTAATTTAGTGTTGTTGTAATATGCATGGAGAAATTTCATTAATGTACATTGTTGGTAATGTGTAAAGGTAGTACTTTATTGCATTATAAAATGCGAATTTAAGATGGGTGTTGATGACTTGATCGGTATTTGTTGTAATTTAATTGCGAGTTATTGTAAATAAGATGATGCCAATGTTAATTTAGTGTAAGGTTATTGAAGTCTCGTTGTTAGTGACGACACTTAAATGTAAGGTTGTCGAAACTGAGAACAATCATTTATTATGATTCAGAAAGAGGGGGATTGAAATTAATTAAATGTACCTTAATTTAAGGTTGGGATGGTAACTCATCGAGCTTAGAAGTTAAACGGAGTCTTGGGTCTGTAACTAATTTCTTGAGTCTTAGATAAATGACCTGTCGTATAAATGATTGGTTGCTCATTTAATTAGGACTGTGCTTGGAGGTGTGATTTTCTTGGTGTGGTCGGTACCTATTGTTCCTTGAGTCATATTTTAGTGCCCGGTCATAATAACGGTTGTTGCGGTATGAGTCCCTATCTGGTGCCTTCCGTAGAAGACGTAGTTTCTCTTTTGTCTATTATTGCGTTGGGTCGTAATAATTGGTTGATTGGACTGTCGTGTCAGGTGGGTTATAGACACCTCCATGTAGCCTCAGTATATAGGTCTGGGTGTGATTTTTCTATGTAAAGAATCCAGTGTCGTATCAAGAGTCTCGGGCCCTTTAAAAGTAGGGTTTCCACTCTTGCGACACACCTGAGGGGATTACTAGTTTTTGCCTGAGCAGTCGGCCAGGAGCCTATCTGACCTTCTCTCTCTCTGGAGTAGAGAACTAAGATTAAACGCCCTGCTTTCCTGTGCAGAAATAGTAAGACCTACTACGATGGATTCTTCCCTTTGTGTTCGTACTGTGCATAACCCAGTATGTCGTTAAATGTTTGCACAGTGTGCCTTATGTCTTGGGTCGTTCATTTGCTTTCAACTACTTGTGGTGCGCCCTTGTCTTCTTGTGGTAATCTTCATGGTTGTGTCTTGTTGGTTGTCGAGTGGCGACGTAGATTCAAGTGTGTCTGTTACTTCCACATGCGCACACACCTTAACAAAAAAAAAAAATCACCTGTTAAAGAGTCGTTGTCATAACAAGGAGGGTGTTACATATGGTATCAGAGCCGGTTCGACCCGCGACTTGGGATTCGCTATGGCTTTCGTTGACATGATTAGATTGATTATACTGTTGTTGATCGAGTTGATTGTGTGCGTGCAGGTAATCATGGTTAGAGGACGCCACAGAGGCAGACGACAGGGTGATAGGGGAGGAGGCGTGACGCCTCCAGCAGTATCCACGCCTGAGGGGTCTAACCCCCAGGGAGGCGAGTAGGTTCTCAAATAGGAGCAGATAGCAGTTGGTGATGTTGTTGAGATGATGAGATCTTGTCAGCGCATGTTCAAGGCACTGATCAGCAAATTGGATCGAGACGAGGCCAGGGCGCCGACACCCCCTGAGGTTCCACCACGCACACCAACCATTACAGGTAGCATTCACTGTGAACTCGAGAAGGTAAAATTTCACGAGTTCTTTGGTGCCCCGGACGACGCAGTCGCCGAGGCATGGTTGGAGAATATGGCGATGTGCTTTGCACTTCGCGACTATACCTCCAACATGAAGGTCTGCATGGTGGTCTTTCAACTGAAAGGGAGCACTCTTCTATGGTGGAAGACGCTCCTGCCGCAGCTGAACATGGTCGTTGAAGACGTGTCATGGGAACTGTTTGAGGAACAGTTCCGAGAGAGGTACCTTTCAGAGGAATTCATTGAGCGTCAGCTCAATGAGTTCAACGCGTTACGACAGGGAGGTCGTACGGTGCCCGAGTACGAGGCACGTTTTATGGAGCTGCTCCGGTATGCTCCGCACCTTAACACAGAGGAACTCAAAGTCAATCGTTTTGTGTTTGGCCTTAGCAACAGCCTATGTACAAAGGTTAGGATATTGATGCCTCAAACCTTGCATGACGCTGTCCAAAAGGCCCTCATAGCAGAGGAGGATCTTATCAGTGGGGGTCAGACCAGGACTCCAGTGAGACCCGCAGGGAAAAGTTCATCAGGTGCGTCGTAGCATCAGACACCAGCGAGACCTACGCCGGGACATCGTGGCTTCCAGAGGGGATCCACTTTTGCTACACCCCAACGACCGCCGCCTCAGTAGCGGACACCTTATCAAGGACCACTGCACCAGCACCAGCGTCACCCGCAGCAGCAGCAGTTTAGGCTTGTTCAGCAGAACAGACCTGGTTTCCAGGCCAGTGGGCCATCCTCTTCTACTTCGGGAACCAGGACTATTGGGCCAAAGAAGGGGTTTTGGACATGTGGGGAGCCACACTACCAGCGCCACTGTCCTGTAGAGAGGGCCAGAGTGTCCGGATCAGCCAGACCCGCTACCGTGGGAGATATGGGCAAGGCCCATCGGATTCATGCAGCGGTGAATAACCACCAGGCAGAGCACCAGTCAACGGTTCTCGAGACGACAGGTACTATCGCTGACCAGACCCTTAGTATTTTGATAGACCCAGGAGCTACTAAGAGTTTCATTTCTGGTGCAGCGCTAAAAAGGATTAAGGTAAAGGCATTCGAATAGGATGAGTTTAGCTTCATGGAGATGGATTTGGGAGCCAAACAAAAGGTTGGAGGAAAGGTTATGGGTTGTGCCCTTAACCTGGGAGAGTTTGTCACTAGGGTCAACTTGTACGTCACGATATTAGGATCTTATGACGTCGTGATTGGTATGGATTGGTTGGAATCGCACGAGGCGATACTCAACTGTAAGACGAAATGGTTGAGCTTGGTTGATGATGAAGGACAGAGACGTGTGATTGTAGGACAGAACCAGGGAGTTTCCCTGAGGTTCATCTCTTCCTTACAGTTACAGAAGAGTATGCGCAAGGGGTGCAAGCTTTACGCCATCCTCGCGCTAAACGAAAAGGGAGTAGCGGAAGGTCTAGAACACCTTCCGGTGGTGAAGGAGTTTGCGGACGTATTTCCAGAGGAGCTGCCTGGGATGCCACCAGAAAGGGAACTGGAGTTTACCATAGACCTGAAACCGGGGACCGAACCGATAGCAAGAACACCTTATCGGATGTCGACCCCAGAGTTGCAAGAGTTGAAAATGCAACTGAAGGAGTTGTTGGACCTGGGACTGATACGCCCTAGTGTGTCACCGTGGGGTGCACCAGTTATTTTCATACGAAAGAAGGATGGATCATGGAGGCTTTGCATTGACTACCGTCAATTGAACAAGGCTACTATCAAGAATCAATATCCCTTACCAAGAATTGATGATTTGTTCGATCAAATGAAGGGTGCGACGGTGTTCTCCAAGATCGATTTGCGATCCGGGTATCACCAGTTATGGATCAAGGAGGATGACATCCCTAATACCACCTTTAAGACGAGATTTGGACATTACGAGTTTACAGTTTTACCGTTTGGATTGACAAATGCCCCAGGGGTACTCATGAGTTTGATGAACGGGGTGTTCCGCGAGTACTTGGACAAGTTTGTCCAAGTATTCCATGACGATATTTTGATCTACTCTCGGACGACAAAGGAGCATGACGAGCATTTGCGCTTGGTACTACAATGTTTACGAGAACACAAGTTGTATGGGAAGTTGTCCAAATGCTCTTTTTATCAATCGAGGATTCACTACTTAGGGCATGTCATCTCCGGTGAAGGTATCGCCGTGGATTCAGCCAAGGTTGAGGCTATTATGGAATGGCCAGCGCTGACGAATGTCACAGAAGTGCGTAGTTTTATGGGTTTAGCAGGATACTATCGACGGTTTGTCGAAGGTTTTTCGAAGATAGCAAATCCGATCACGGAATTGCAGAAGAAAAACAAGAAGTTTGTTTGGACCGAGAAATGCGCGGAAGCTTTTCGGAGGCTTAAAGAGTTGTTGACAACCGCGCTGATACTAAGGGTCCCTGAAATGGACGCAGACTTATTGGTATGCACTGATGCATCCAAGGAAGGTTTAGGCGGAGTCTTGATGCAAGACGGACGAGTGATTTCTTACATTTTGAGGAAACTCAGAAGGCATGAGGAAAACTACGCGATGCACGATTTGGAGTTATTAGCCATCGTATATGCCTTGAAGGTTTGGAGACACTACCTTGTTGGATGAAAATTTGAATTAAAGACTGATCATTGTGGACTACAACACATTTTTACGCAAAGCGACCTGAACGCGCGACAACGGCGTTGGTCGGAATTGCTTAGCGAATACGACTTCGAGATTACTTACATAAAGGGAACAGTGAACCGAGTGGCAGATGCCTTGAGTCGGAGGCCACGCATCTTTTCGATGCTACCTCTTTAGACAAATCTACGTGAGAATATTCTCACCTTACAGCGTGATGATGACTGGTACACATAAGTCAAGGATTTTATCGGACAAAACACAATGATGGTACCACGATATGAGGGATATTCATTGGATAACGATGGTTTATTGAGGTTTAGAAGTTTGATTTACGTACCACCAAACGACGAGTTGAGGACGTTGATCCTAAGCGAGGCTCATAGAGCAGTTTACATGGCTCACCTGGGAGTCACGAAGATGAGGGTAGACCTTAAACCCTTATTCTTCTGGAAGGGAATGAAGGCTGACATAGTCAACTTTGTGGCTAGATGTCTAGAGTGTTAGCAGGTAAAGGCTGAGCATAGACACTCGGTAGGTTTACTTCAACCACATGCCATTCCGGAATCAAAATGGGAAGTTATTTCGATGGATTTTATTGTTGGATTGCCACTGACGACCAGGAGACACGACTCGATTTTTGTAGTAGTAGACACTCTGATGAAGAGTGCTCACTTTATTCCAGTGTGCACGACGTATAAGGCACCTGACATAGCGAGAGTTTTCATCAGTGAGATTGTGAGGCTGCATGGCGTGCCTAAAAATATTATATCTGATCGAGGATCGGTGTTTATTGGACGATTTTGGACGAGTTTTCAAGAGGCCTTGGGAACCCAACTCAATTTTAGTACTGCATATCACCCGGAGACTGACGGACAGACCGAACGAATGAACCAAACCTTGGAAGACATGTTTTGCATGTATGTGATGGACCAACAAAAGCGTTGGGAGGAATTCTTGCCTCTAGTAGAGTTCGCTTACAACAACAGTTATCAGAGCACCATAAAGATGGCACATTTTGAGTTTCTTTATGGGCGACCGTGTCGGACGCCCTTGAGTTGGGATCGGCTTGAGGATAGGGTCTTGGTGGGACCAGAAGCGATCCAAGAAATGGAAGAGAAAATGAAAACCATAAGACAAAGGATTAAAGAAGCGCAGGATCGACAGAAGAGTTATGTCGATGTGCACCGAGTCGAGCGTAGTTACGAGGTCGGCAACCGAGTTTTCTTGCGGGTTAAACCGCATAAGAGTTCGATCAAGTTTGGAAAGGGATCTAAACTCTCTCCTAGATTCATGGGACCTTTCGAGAATGTGGAGAGAAAGGGGCCCGTGGCCTATTGACTAGCCTTGCGTGATTCTTTGAGGCGTATGCACGATGTTTTTCATGTATCTGTTTTGAGGTATTATATTAGTGATCCTACACACGTGATTGACCTGAGTTCCTTGCAGGTATCGGACGAGGGAGCACTCATGGATGAGCCGGTCCGCATCTTAGATCATCGCGTTCGACAGTTACGACGTCGAACGGTAGATCAGGTCAAGGTCCAGTGGGACAGTTATAGTCCGCACTCGGCGACCTGGGAGGACGCATATGATATGCGCCAGCAGTTTCCATTTTTGTTTGATAGATAGACTTATGATACTGTGGTACTTATGATACTGTGGTGCTTTTAATTTGGCATTATACTGAGAAACTTCGGGATGAAGTTTAGACCAAGAGGGGGTGTATGTAACATCCCTCTCTGGCACACTGAGAACACTTATTATTTGAGGACACTTGCTCGCAAGTGATCTGGACTTTTCTGTTGTTAAAACATTTATACTTGATTATGATGCGTTATGATAGACGACATGATGTTTTACTATTTGATGTAGATAGGTGCTAGTGACTTAGTTGTATTGAGTGTGCAGGGTTTTGGACCTTGAGGATGCTAAGGCATTGGTGGAACCCCCTTGGACTCCGGATTGAGTCAGGGAGTGTGCTATTGGGTTGATTTATTTACTGTGATATTTGATTTGATTTGATGATATGATGTTGATAGTTCTGACATGATTGTTGATGATGCAGGCTAACGATAGCTTGCCGACCAAACTCACATATGGAGTAAAGGGGCCACACACGATTTCTAGAGAGGTTGAGGGAGAGGGATGGACAGCAGCCCTGCCACCGCCTACTAGCACTCCCGTCGTGGCTCGAACTATAGGTTAACAATTACCTAGTTCGAGAGGATCCATGATGTCGTGAGGGAAGACTGCGACAGT
Organism: Picea engelmannii; assembly: GCA_009831015.1. Classification (NCBI taxonomy): domain Eukaryota; kingdom Viridiplantae; phylum Streptophyta; class Pinopsida; order Pinales; family Pinaceae; genus Picea; species Picea engelmannii. Next base: position 139,704 of record ML785994.1, on the reverse strand, counting down.
CACTCATGATGATTCTAAGGGGCGCGCAATAAGGCGGGGGCCTTATTCCTTAGAACCCTTAGTCTCCCACAAGTTCACCTGGCGGAGTGTTGACTCCAGGGGTTATATATGTCTACCAATTAGTCCAGTTGGTGAGTGGCACCCTTGGAGCACGTGGTGCATCCTGAAGGGCACGTCGAACAAAAGACACTCAAGAAGCGAGTGGCACCCTTGGAGCATGTGGTGCGTCCTGAAGGGCACGTCGCATTGATGAGGATGAAGGGAACAAACCTAAATAGCCCTAGGGAAATAACGCCTTAATAAATTCTTAAAATGACACCCCTAAACAAATCGTCGCCAGTTCATAATTTGAGTCCTAAGTCAAAACCCTTCGAGGATAAAAATTTTAGTCTAACCTTAAAAAAATAAAAAAATAAAAAATAAATAAACATAATTCAAGACTATACTTTAAATATTCATTACCCCTATGTCCGGCAACCTCCACCTAATACAAGGAGTTTCCTCCCTTAATTAAATACATAAAGCAATTCCTTCTTTAATTGAATTCATAAAGTAATTCCTTCCTAAATTGCATACATAATACATGTGCTAATAATAAAATTAAACAAAAAAGAAAAAAGAAAAAAAAACCCACTTGAGCTATGATTTGAGTCTTCATAAAGTGTGTAGGGTAAATTAAAGAGACTAAGAAATTAATTCAAATAGGTGTTTGTAAATTTGAAAAGAAGAATTTAATTAGTTAACTAATGGAGTATAAAAGAAAAAAATATATATATATATTTAAAAATATAATGAAAAGATGCTTAGCGCCTTCACCTTTTTGAGTTTGTTTTTAAAAAATAAAGGGGGGAAATAATTTTGGGAGAACCATGGGGGATGAGTGACACTTGTAAGACCTAGAATTTTAGAGGGTTTTTGATTAAAATTTAAAACAAATGTGATTTAGGTCAAAAAAGAGGATAAAAGAAAGGGGATGGGGAAAAGAAAAGGGGGAGCTATTAGGTATTGTTATGCTTCCAAAATTGAGAACGGGATTGATTGCTTGTGAGGAGTTGGGGATTTTCCCAGCTGTATTAGAGTGGTAGCTCAGCCTTGGAGGTGGGCTGGGAAGCTAGGTTACTGTCTGGACTGTGTGTGGCCCCTTTGCAGCTCCGGGGGATAAGGGGGAAGTAGAGTACCCCTAGCGTTTGGTTGGGAGGTACCGGTGTAGTCTCTACGGTCTGCGAGCAGGAGTGGCACGGAGCGCAGGAGTCATTTGCGGCAAGCAACAAGGCAATGGTATGCTCATGTATTTAGTAGAGTAGAATGCATAGTTATTTACTGCTGTGATTATGATTATATTGTTGTGAAATGTTATTTCCTCGTCCTTTGAACTCCGCAAAAAAAAAGGGGGGGGGGCTATTCTCTGAAGATTTTCGTTTTTATAATTAGTGCAGTTTTAGGGTTTCTGGTAGATTTGTTTAGGGTTTATGTTATTTCGTTTTTACCATTCCGTGGGCATTTTGCCTTTGCTGTGGGCGTTTGATTTTTGGTGGGCGTTTAAAACCTACTGATTTTTGTTTGAACGCTGAGTATTGTTGAATGCTGGTGGGAGAATAAATCTACCGCGGGTCTTTGGGCGATCTAAACTGTGATGGCGTTTTTCCTAATGGACTGTAATGCATTTTTTGGGTTAGAGTTCTTACGCATTAATGCGTTCTCTGTCATAGATATATGACTATAATGCGTTTCCTGTTGAGATTATGGATTGTAGTGCGCATTGTTAGAGCTTATGGGCCTTTCCTGTGACATTTAAAGCTATCCCGAAGAAAAAAATTGGTGACCTCCCGAGGGCCTCTGCTAGCATCCCTCCCTCCATAAATTTAACGATTGAAGAATATATTTTTGTGTGGTTAGTTACAGTCTGTTCTTGGGGAACGATCTAGGACCCCCTTTAAAAAAATAAAAAACAAAAAAAATTGTGCCTCCCTTTGCTTTTCCTTGAAGTTTATCCTTCCAGCATTGACCCTTGATCCTCTCATCCTTTTTCCTAATCCCGCCACAGTGCCTTTTGTATCCGACTATTTTTTCTAGTGATCTTTCCCTCCTGAGCAGCGATTCTCAGAACTTCTGTTATAGACTACTTGAAAGGGTGTCCCGTACTCCTCAGAGACTGCATTTAGATACCTCGACCAGGCGTTGGTGTGTAATATCTGCACGACCATGGGGAGAGTTTTTCTGCGTTTCGGTTAAATCTACGCACTTAGATTTAATAACCGTGCATGAGCCTGTCCAATATCTGCTCTCTGCGTTGTTGGCCCACTCCACTTCGACGGACTGTGTAGTCTGGTTGTCTGCGCCCTTACTCTGGCAGTTTTTGAAGCCTTGGACTCCGATTGAGTTGTCCCTAACTTAATGAAATTCGGGCTGCACTGTCGGCATGAGTGTTCCAACGCATCGTTGCTGCATTCCTGTTTTCAATAAAGGAAAACTCTAGGTCATTTAATGAGCCTTTGTATCTCTGCGGTGTTTTGTCTTAATAAAGGTGATTTTTGTTTTTCTTTTTCGTTGAATTGGTTAGGGTAAACTCGTGTTAGCCGTTAGAGTTAGGGCTGGAAGCATCCTTAACGGAAACCTCGCTTTAGAAGGCCATAGGGTAATTATCTGAGTTAATTTTTATTGATTACAAATGTAATGATGTCGATTTTGTTTGGGCAGATGAATGCCACCGTAGTGTAGTTTCATAGTGTTTTACTTAAAATAAAAAGGAATGGAAGGTCAGTAATAGATGTCGGAATGCATGCGTCCTTTCTAATACACCCATTTTTTTATATATAACAGAAAATGTGTTGATGATTCGGTTGGGGAACTGCTATTGCAACAGAGAATAATGTGATGTCAGTGTGGATACGGGAATTTATTATCAACTTTCTGTGTAAAATTTTGTATAATTAAAAGAATTATTATGATCTTTACTTCCAGGTTGTTATTATCAGTATTATTGTAAAATTTTTATCTTATTCACATTTCGACATTCGCTAGTTTAATAATCGAATTTGCACAGCTTAAAAAGAAATATCGTAATCACTACTTTCTGGGTGGATATTATCATTTGGGTTGTTAAATTGTTATTTCATTAACATTTCGTCATTGTTGGTTTATTAATCAAATTCTGACAACAAAAAGAAATAGCGTAATCATTACTTCCAAGTTGTTATTATCATTATTATTGTTAAATGGTTATGTTATTAACATTTCGCCATTTGTTGGTTAATGATCGAATCATGATAAAAGAATTATCATTCTCAATACCTTCCATATGGTTATTTTCCTCATTATTATAAATCGTTATGTATTTATCATTTCGTCTTGGGTCATTAAATTTTTACTGCCCAATTTAGTTCAACGAAGGAAGAAGAAAAATGTATGTCTTGCTATAGCATGATTGAATATTAATCATAACACCTTATAACTCCAAATAGAACCAGTTAATTTAGTTATCATTGGTTCAATGAAAGTAAATGGCCTACAACTGAGGTTAGGTTAAAATTTAATGGCCCAACTAGAATTTAGGTAATTATTAACCATGGTACTTTATTTTCATTTAATTTCCATGCTACCTTATTTTCATGCTAATTCGACGGTAAATAATAATAGTAGATTGTAAAAGTCTTGTCATTTAATTCCCAGGCCACTTTATTTCCATGCTAAATTTCATTATAAATGTATTTTAGAGTATATGGGTGAGGATGTGGTTATGTTATGCTAAGATTAGTGAAGTACCATTTGCTAACATATAAATGTAATGATGTTGTTACTTTAAGCTGAAGGTTATTGGATAATATGCCTTTTAATTATAATGTTGATGTTATTTTAAGTTGCAAGGTTATTATAATGATAGGTAATGACACAGGCTGTAATTTAGTGTTGTTGTAATATGCATGGAGAAATTTCATTAATTTACATTGTTGGTAATGTGTAAAGGTAGTACTTTATTGCATTATAAAATGTGAATTTAAGATGGGTGTTGACGACTTGATCGGTATTTGTTGTCATTTAATTGCGAGTTATTGTAAATAAGATGATGCCAATGTTAATTTAGTGTAAGGTTATTGAAGTCTCGTTGTTAGTGACGACACTTAAATGTAAGGTTCTGGAAACTGAGAATAATCATTTATTATGATTCAGAAAGAGGGGGATTGAAATTAATTAAATGTACCTTAATTTAAGGTTGGGATGGTAACTCGTTGAGCTTAGAAGTTAAACGGAGTCTTGGGTCTGTAACTAATGTCTTGAGTCTTAGATAAATTCCCTGTCGTATAAACGATTGGTTGCTCATTTAATTAGGACTGTGCTTGGAGGTGTGATTTTCTTGGTGTGGTTGGTACCTATTGTTCCTTGAGTCATATTTTAGTGCCCAGTCATAATAACGGTTGTTGCGGTATGAGTCCCTTTCTGGTGCCTTCCGTAGAAGACGTAGTTTCTCTTTTGTCTATTGTTGCGTTGGGTCGTAATAATTGGTTGATTGGACTGTCATGTCGGGCGAGTTATAGACACCTCCATGTAGCCTCAGTATATAGGTCTAGGTGTGATTGTTCTGTGTAAAGAATCCAGTGCCGTATCAAGAGTCTCAGGCCCTTTAAAGGCAGAGTTTCCACTCTTGCGACACACCTGAGGGGATTACTAGTTTCTGCCTGAGCAGTCGGCCAGGAGCCTATCTGACCTTCTCTCTCTCCGGAGAAGAGAACTAAGATTAAACGCCCTGCTTTCCTGTGCATAAATAGTAAGACCTACTACGATGGATTCTTCCCTTTGTGTTCGTATTGTGCATAACCCAGTATGTCGTTAAATGTTTGCGTAGTGCGCCTTATGTCTTGGGTCGTTCATTTGCTTGGAGCTACTTGTGGTGCGCCCTTGTCTTCTTGTGGTAATCTTCATGGTTGTGTCTTGTTGGTTGTCGGGTGGCGACGTAGAGTCAAGTGTGTCTGTTACTTCCACACGCGCACACACCTTAACAAAAAAAAAAAAATCACCTATTAAAGAGTCATTGTCGTAACAAGGAGGGTGTTACATGAACAAAATATATAGCTTCATTATAATAGGTGTACAATTATATTATGAAATGTTAGAGATAATTTCAAGAGATATTTGTCATAGATAAACTTTTAGTATCAAAAGAGGGATATGTATATAAATAATGTCATTGTTTTCTATTGATAGTTATTAATATGGTAATGACAATATGCAATTACCACCTAAACTTATGAAACCCTTGTGTAGCAAATATTGTACAAAATATGTTGTTCCAAAATATGTTCCACTCAACGATATCATTATTCGTTTGCACACATACATTCATGGTTACTTATAGCTAACATAACTTGTCAATTGTGATTTTTATTCTAGAATGGTGGTTTCCTTAGATCATTATTGTAATTACATGATAAACTCTTGAACAAAGAAATGATAAACAAGAAACCAAAAACCTCATGGTTAAGTCCAAGCTACCACCAAGATAATGCCCTAAAGTGTAGTCAATGTAATGAGAAATAGGAAAGCTCTGTGTTAATGCTACTTGCTACCAATTTTATGGAATCAACTTAATCAACATATTGAATGCATATGGAAATATGGTTTCTTTGGAGGATTATCATAGTTCTTTGTTGAGAGAAGTAGTTTAGTGAACATTCATTACATTTATTTCCCTTTGGTTCTTATTTACCTTTGGTACTGGAGGATGAATATTTTAGGATCTTATAGAAAATGCATGTTAATGTAGAATTCATTAATTGTACATTTATTTCCCTTTGGTACTTGAGCATGAATATTTTAGGATCTTATAGAAAATGCATGTTAATGTAGCATTCATGAATTGTCTTGTAAAACATTATGTTAGTACTAAATACACTTATGCACATAGATATACATAA
>ML785994.1:119849-133745 GCA_009831015.1 Picea engelmannii | reverse complement strand
TTATGTTAGTACTAAATACACTTATGCACATAGATATACATAAAGAGAATATATACCTTCAATATTGAGAGCATACAATTAGCTTACCAAATGTTGTTCCTAGTGTCAATATAATTTTCCCATAGATTTTGAATACCAAAAAATGAGAAAATATAATTTTCCCATAGATTTTGAATACCAAAAAATGAGAAAATCAATAAAGGATGAAATTGCTTTCTATTAATGTTTAGGAACATAATAAAGGATGAATTTGCTTTCTATTAATGTTTAGGAACATACTAAAAATAGTGTTCAATTCCCTCCTACAATTATGAAAACCTTTTGTTAAATCATGTATGCAATCTATTGTGTTAGAACTGTGTTCCTTGAAACATAATAAAGGATGAAACTGCTTTCTATTAATGTTTAGGAACATAATAAAAATAGTGTTCAATTCCCTCCTACAATTATGAAAACCTTTTGTTAAATCATGTATGCAATCTATTGTGTTAGAACTATGTTCCTTGAAACATCATTATTTTTATGAACTCATACATTCATGCTTACCTATAGCTATAATATCCCCTCAGTTTTCATTTGTATTCTCCAAGGCTTGTTTTATTTTATTAGTCCCTACCCTTTGGGCAGCAGGGACTTATAGTAATCGATTTTTCATGGTTGTATTATTATGGCACGGAAACCAAACAACTTAAGAAAAGTTTTAATAGTTTCATGCACATTTCCAAGTCGCTTTTGGTTTTTCGGCTAAATTTTTAATTTGGAGGCCTTATTTGGCCTCTTCCCGAGGCACACTCTTACCATATATTAGCTTAAAATCACTTTCAAGTGCATATTTGATCCCATAATGGATTAACATGGATTAATGCTAACTTTCAAGTTAGCATTAATTCCATCAAGATTGCTCTAAAATAAAATTTATTTATTTCACCCAAAAATAAATTTTTTATTTTTTTTTAAATAAATATTTTTCGTCGCAATTTCAACGCACAACAGAAATCCTACGATGAATTTGTTATATAAACAAAGAAAAGTTTTTGTCGTAATTTCGACGACAATAAAAATTCTTGTGACAAATTTGCTTTATAAATCAAGAAAAGTTGTCGTCGCAATTTCAACGACAATAATAATCCTACAATGAATTTTCTATATAAACCAAGAAAAGATGTCATCGCAATTGAGATGGTAATAAAAAAATCCCGCAACAAATTTTCTATATAAACCAAGAAAATTTGTCGTCGCAATTCCGACGGTCATAAAAAATCCTGTGACAAATTTGCTATATAAACCAAGAAACGTTGTTGTCGCAATTTCGACGACAATAAAAAATCATGCGACTAATTTGCTATATAGACCACGAAAATTTTCATCTCAATTGCGACGAACAATTGGTTTCACTTAGTTTGCCTATATTATCGTATTGGCAACGATATTTCTTTTTTTGTTGCAATTGTGAGAAGTTCCCTACAGTCGTCGCTCTTGCGACGTTAATTCAAGTTCGTCAAAATTGCCACATTCCATGAAATGATGTTTGAGAGACTCAAGATTCATTGCAATATCCATGACATAACGTCACAAGAGCATCGAAATAGTCGTCGCAAAATGACCCAAATTTGCTAGTGCCTGGTTGTTGATGATCCTTCCCAACTGCCCAAACTGAATATTAACCTCTCATCCAACTAGGAAAAACCTCTTTGGCTCCCTAGCTCTAGGAATCCTTTCAGTTTCCTGGCCCCTAAGCCCAAAATTCCCAGCAACAGTAGTTCCCTGTGAGAGTTTCCAAATGCTCTATTCTCCCAATTTTCCTCCTCCTCCTCCTTCACCTCTTGCAGAAATTTCCAATGCAAAATGAGACCCCTCTCCAAGTCCCCTCCTCTCTTCCTTATCCTCCTCTCTCAAATCCCCCTCATTAATTTCCCAACAACCTTATCCCACCATTAATTCCCCAATAGCCTTATCCCCCCATTAATTACGTCACCCACCCTTTAATAATAAAATAATAATAGTATGATTTAATATATTTTAATAATTAATTAAAAAAAAAACTATGATAAAAATTAATTGATTTGGGTTGTTACATACACCCACCCTTCAAGAAACGTCATCCTGAAGTTAGAGTAATTTACAATACAAGGGTAACGACACATGATTCATACATCCACATCATATAATCAATATCATCAATTTAAAACACTTATACATACTAGTGTACATGTGCAAGGCATGCATGTGTAGCTAGCAGATACATGACTCACACATGCACTAATGAAAATAATTATCACTCCTAAAGTAATTATTGCATGCGTCCAATACAATCAACAAGACCATTCATTTCATAAAAGATAGTAGACCAATCAAATGTTTGTGAAATCCCGCAATTATAATAATTTAGCACAAGCAACATTCACTTAGATAATTATAGTTAATTGAAACGAAGAAATCAAGAAATTCTACCATAAGGAGAAATCCCCACACACTCTCAACTACTTATAGTCATCCTTCCTCCCTAACCTACTTCCATATTCCATCCCTATCCTTCCTTTGTTGGACTATATTGGAGCATCAACTATATTGACCTAACTCTAGATAGAACCCATAAGAGGAAGTGTCAACTCTCTTGACCAAGCTTCCCCAGTAGGAAAATGACAGTCATCATCACATGTCTAGGGGAGCATGAGATAACGTTGTCCTCCCATGACTCTAGGTTTCATAGGATACACGGTGGGAAATGCCTCCACCCCTCCTAATAGAACTAGGGTCAACACCCTGTCATGGACCATACAATGGCACTGTGTTGCTGGGAATTTTATCGTTGCCTAATCTGAATCACCTGTTCCTCCATCTATTGAATAAATTTTGTCCCAATTGTCACTCGGTCTTCTAACCTTTCCCAATTCAATGGTGTCATGCATGGCCTTCCATACAGAGCTTCACAGGGTGGCATTCCAATGGAGCTATGAAAACTATTATTGTAGGTGAACTCTATCAAATGTAGGTACTTCTCCAAATGGTTTTGATTATCCATAACATACATCCTAAGCATGTCTTCCATAACTGGATTTACTCTCTCAGTTTTCCCATTTGTTTCAGGATGATAAGTTTTGCATAAGTTCAACTGAGTTCCCAACGTTGACTGCAAACTTGTTCAAAACCTAGATGTGAATCAGGAGTCCCTATCTGAAATCTTGGGTAACCCATGCAAACGGATGACCTCACTTATAAACACATGTGATACATTAGTGACATCATAAGTTTCTCTAACTGGAACAAAATGAGCACTCTTGGTCAACTTATCAACTATCACAAGAATGGCATTGTGTCTATGCGATGTGAGCGGCAATCACACAACAAAATGCATAGAAATGACTTCCCACTTGGACATAGGAACATCATGTGGTTTTAGGAGACCTATCGGGTGGTGGTGTTCAGCCTTCACTTTTTGACACTCTAGGCACTTGGCGACGAAATGGACTACATCACGCTTCATGCCTACCCAGAAGAAAAGCGTCTTCATGTCCACGTACATTTTCTTCACACCCGGATGTGCACAATAAAGTGCTATATGGGCTTCCTTTAGTATGATGCTTTGAATATCCCTACCTTCGGGGATGTACATCCTTATCTGATATCTTAAAAATCCATCTACTTCCAAGTTATATCCTTCATACTTTTGATCTACTTGCCTCCCACTCTGGAGGGTTGAAGTAACCTTTAAATACCAACTATATCCAATAATTTTCCCCAACACACGCTCCCTCAGATTAACTTTTAAGGGTACCAAAGAGAAGACACGTGGTCTCCTGCTCAAGGCTTCCATGACCACATTCTCATTTCCCTTGATGTACGAAATTCCAAAATCATACTCACTCATAAAATCACTCCATCGCCTCTGCCTGGCATTGAGATCCATTTGAGTGAAGAGATGCTTTAAGCTTTCATGGTCTGTTTTGAGCTCAAAGTTTTTCCCCACTAAATAGTGCCTCCAAAGTTTCAGAGCTAGCATTACAGCTACCAACTATAAATCATGAGTAGCGTAAATCTCCTCATGTTGCTTCAACTTTCTTGACGCATATGCTATCACTCCTCCATCCTGCATTAGCACGGCCCCCAATCCTTGCTTCGAGGCATCTGTGCATACTGTGAAGTATTTTCTCATATCCGGCACTCGCAGAATTGGTGTAGTAGTTAGTAACCTCTTAAGCTCGATGAATGCACTATCGCATTCTTCTGTCCATTCATACCTGACCCCCTTGCGCTACAAGGTGGTGATGGGTTTCTCTATTTTAGAGAACCCTTCCATAAACCTTCGATAATAACCCACTATCCCCATGAAGCTTCTTACCTCATGAGCATTTTTCGGCACTGGCCATTCCATAATGGCCTTTACCTTTTCTAGGTCCATAGAGCTTCCTTCACCAGAAATGATATGACCTAAATAGTGAATTTCTTTCTGGAAGAAAGAACACTTCAACAACTTGCCATACAATTTTTTCTCTCTAAGGCAAGACAACACCACTCGTAAGTGTTCCTCATGTTCTCTTTCATTCTTGGAATAGATGAGGATATCATCCAGAAAGACCTGTACAAAGCGGTCTAAGTACTTTCAGAATACACCATTCATGAGGCTCATGAATACTGTTGGCGCATTGGCCAAACCAAAAGGTACTACGACAAAATCGTAATGCCCAAACCGAGTTTGAAATGTAGTTTTAGGAATATCGCCTTCCTTAATCATTAATTGGTGATACCTTGATCGTAGATCAATTTTTGAGAACATTGATGCTCCTTTCATTTGATCAAATAGACCATCTATTAGTGGCATTGGGTACCTATTTTTCACTGTAACATAGTTCAAGTCCCTGTAATCTATACACAGTCATAAGGAACCATCCTTCTTCTTCACAAAAATTACCGGTGCACCTGAAGGTGAGACACTAGGCCTTATTATCCCTAAGTCAAGTAGTTCCTTAAACTGCATCTGCAACTCACAAAGTTCTGGCGTTGTCATCCTATACGGAGTCTTGTAAATTGGTTGTGCACCAGGTTTTAGCTCAATGGTAAAATCAAGCTCCCTCTCAGGAGGTAACCCTGGAAACCCTTTCGAAAAAACATCCTTAAACTCCGACAATATTGGATATTGATCGAAGGAGGGTCCTTTCCCTTCACTGAATGCTTCCACTATATATAATCGACAACCTTGCCTCATGCAACATTTAACCTTCATGGTCGATATAAATCATAGAGACACTTTCCTTCATACACCGTGGATCTCTATTGACCTTCCTTCATCGTCAATACAAAGCACCCTTTTTGTGAAACAATCTACCATAGCTCGATGGTATTCTAACCAATATATTCTTATGATTAGGTCATACGTCCCGAGAGTAGTGGCGTACACATTCAACCTAGTAGTACACACTCCCAGGTCTACTAGACAATTATCAACGCTAGGTCCTACCGCTTGTTTTTCCCCCGAAACCATATTGACTTGTTTAAAGCCATCATGCTCGTAGGCTACCAACCCACACTTTTCTAATGCACAAGGTGAAATGGAACTATCTGTAGCACTAGAATCAAATAAAATTTTAACATTCACATGATTTAGTGTACCTGACGACTCCACCACAGTGGATTGATGCTATGCCTAGCAGTTATTAACTGCTGCATAAATCTGGTGGCTACTACTTGCTCGTCCCATCGAGGCCTTTCCTTCTCTATGCACAAAGCCTACTTGTAACTCTGGACAGTCATGCTGGTGATGAGTTCCTCCACACCCCCAACAATTAACCCGAAGTGGAACCTAGGTGATTCCCTGTGAAGGTCTCTGAAATGAGTTTCTTCCCCTAGAGCCCCTGCCCCTACTTGCTACTCCCTAAGAAGGTTGTGGACCTACCTGCGTCGTTGGTGATGAGTGGGATGTTTCACTCGCTGCTATTGAAATACCTGTAGAAACTACTCTAGTTGCGACTCTATTTCCATAAGGAGGTGGCCTAGAGCTTCCTCCCCTAGAGAAGGTCCTAGGGGCCTTTCCCACAAATCCAGGATGTTGTGGAAAGGTTAATCTCATACCTTCGTTTAACCTCATATGCTCCTTCACATAACGTGCATTTTCAACTGCTTCAGCTACTGATAACAGTTTCCACATCTGTACCATGGCCCTTATCTTAGTGTTTAACCCATACACAAAAAAATTTGCTTATCATTGATCGGTATCCATGTACGAGACATATTTTACTAACTCCATGAACCTAATCTCGTACTCTTCCACGGTCCTGTTTCCTTAAACTAGAGCATGAAATTATCCTACCTGTTGTTCCTCATAGTATGCAGGAAAATATTTCCTCTGGAACCTTTCCTCAAAAAGCTCCCATGAGACGGTGTTTGGGGTAAGGTGCAACTACCTCTCCAAGTTACCCCACCATTTCAAGGCATTGTCCCTCAACTAAAAGATTGTTATCTTCTCCTTAGATGTGGAAGCATGGTCTCTTAAGGAAAAACATCATGTCATTCCTTCCAACCATGCCTTTGCGCGTTCACTTGCACGACCCCCAGCAAAATCTAGGAGTTTGATCTTCTGTAGGTCTCTGGTGATGTCCCATGGTGGAGGCCCTCCCTCTAAGTCCCTCGTCGCTTCAGGGTTACCCACTCCAGATGGTGGGGGTTCCACTTCGACATCAGTTCACTGACATCCCTTTAATGTCTCATTAATAGCCTATAAAGAGAACAAAATGGGAGCTTATTCAGGTGATGGTGGTGGCAACGACGGCATTGGTGGTCCTTGTGACGATGCCCCTTGGCCTCAATTTCCACAAGTCTTAACCATCTTGAATAACAAAATCTGCATCAAACCAAATGTTTATCAGGGAAGAGTTTAAGGCATTCCACATTCGCTCAACTTATACTTGCAAGCATAGGGTTAGGCATAAATTTATTTTTTTTACTTGCTTGTAAACATACATTACTCTCTTTAGGGTAAGTAGCTAAAGGTCGGGGTTGAAAGCCTCTAAGGTTGGTAACTTGTTTGGGTGAGTTGCTAACTCCCTTGCCTTTCCAGTTATGCTAGTACTACAAGGTACCTATCAATTACTGTTACTTACCTCCTTAAGTCCTTAGAAACTTGGAAACTAAGTACAGTGTTTTAAACACAATGTAAAATAATTATTAAACCCCCCAAACAGCACCATTTGATTGACTCATTGTGCACAGTTTGAGCCCCTTGTGAGCTCTATTGGCAGGCTTTGGTACGTGGTCTCGGTGACTTGTGCGATGACTAAGGTTTTTGGTAGTACGTGATGTCAATGAATTTGAGTGGTGGGCTCAATGATCGAAACCTGTACTTTTGACATTTGGTGAACTCGACGACCAAACTCAGAAGCTCGGGTTAAGTGTCTTGTGACTAAACTTGAGGCAAGTGGAACTTGATCACAATAGAACATGGGGATTGGTTTGATTATATATATATATGACTTTATATTATTTTAATTAATACAATTCTCCCATAATTCTCCCATATATATATGACATGTCGTTCACACATAATTCTCCTCACCTTAGCTTGGCACTTTGTGTGTTTCATGTATTTGGGGCTAATATTTGACTTGTGTCGATATATGTTGTGGCCTTGGTTAACATTAGATTGGGCATGAGACCCACTTCTTTATTTTATTTTATTTTATTTTTAATAACCTTAATTAATTTTTAAAAATATAATATAAGAGAGAAATAAATAAATAAAATACTAAAAATATATTAAAAATATTAAAAAAAATATAATGCGTAGTGCAAATAAATTTATCCCCTCTTGGACTCCTCCCTTGGTGGCTTGTCACTTGGACTTGTGTGTTGGGATTTGATGCCTTAGATTGTTGTGTCGATCCATGCTTAAACTTGGATATTGAGCTAGGCCCAATAAAAAAAAAATATTTTATAATATAAGAGGGGGAACAAATTCCGAGTAAGGTTGGGTGAGGCCTACGTGCCCCCCTCCCTCTCTCAAACCCTACCCCATCCCTTCTTACTCACACAATTCACAATGATCTGCCCTCCTCTTCCTCTGCAATAGCCATGGTCATCATGCTCCTTTCTCATAGAGGCGAGGCAGAGCTAGAGGGGTTGGAATCACCAAGGTTAGAGTTGGGATACCTCCTTTGTCGGTCAAACCACAAGGTGAGGTGTATAGTAGAATATTCTTGCAAGTGTTTCTAGAATAAATTCACAATTGTTTGCATAAGACAACCTCTAAGTCAGCTCAAGCATTATAGATTAACAACAATTACCCAGAGCGCTTTGAGTTTCAAATTGGCATCCAGCCATGGGTTCTACCGATGGTTGTTTAAACGGGGATGAAGAGGAGGAATAGGTTAGCCACAGGTCATCTATAGATGATGGATCTATCGATGTTGGCCCTGGCGTCGCATATTGGGAGATCTCAAACCCCTAGTCTTATTATGTAAATCCTTATCTATTCCACTGTAGTGGATTTACAGTCTCTTCTATCTTCAGTTGGGCAAGGGTTCGAATCTTTACCAGATTCATTTTGGAGCACTGCGGGATTGGAACTCTGGTCTGTGAAGAATGAAGGGGTGGGACAGGGTGAGGTCTTCTCGCTCAGGGTGAGTACAACTGGACAAGGTGCTCAGTGTAGAAGAAGATGAAGGATATGTAGAAAGAGGTAAGGAGCCCATGCATCGTATTCATGTCCATGAGACTGTGCAGCTCGGCCATGTGCACCCTCAACACCCCAGTCATCGGACAATCTACTGCAACGACTGTGATGCGAACCAACTCTCTAAATTTCAGGGAAATTTGATTTCTACAACAAAGTACAACATTATTACATTTTTGCCAAAAGGTTTGTTTGAACAATTCAGAAGAGTGGTGAATTTGTACTTTATGATGATCTTTGTCTTATCTACGACTCTGATAAGTCCAGTGAGTCCTTTCACAAATGTTATCCCTTGGTGTATTTGGATGATGTGGTTGACTCGATGATAAGTATGGAGATTGGGTCTGAAGTTGGCATAAGCTTGGGAATGGGACAAAAGATGGGGTCAGGCAGGAGGTGAGTAGACCTATTGATCGATCCATGGAGGAAAATGAGTGGGAGGTTCTCTCCACCCCGAGTTTGATTCTTGTTGGGAATGAGGAAGAGGAAGATAAATGTTGTTATGTAGGTCTCTAGATCGATCCCAGTAGCCTGATTAAGGCCAATTATTTTTCTTTGTCTAGGTGAAATTCAGGGAATTTTAAGACAGTGGAGGAGGAGGGTTCTCCTGAGTATGTGGTGGATGATGGGTTTCAGGTTCAAAACTTCTCCCTATTTTTGGACCTTCTTGCTCCTTCGTTATGTAGAGACGATGAATTAGGGGGGAATCGTGTTTTGTCCGCAGGTCACATGAAATCTGACGACATGACCGAGGGGATGTTGTGCATAAGCCCCATAACGTTATTGAGATCATCAGACACCTTAGGCAAGGGCGAGGCTGGGGAGAAAAAATATGACGTTGAGGACGAAGAAAATGAGGAATATTCTGAATAGAGTGATCAATTGGAGGTTGAAGAGGTACAGGGTTCGAAACCGGTGGAGGAGGAAGAGGAGGGGAAAATTTTCCAGATTGGAAAATCCTTAGCCCCAGACATGTTGCATAACTATGGGGAATAAGACCAAGGCGATTGGGTGGAAACATCCTCTAGGTGTCTGGAAAAGGTAGGTGAGCACACTTTGCTCGCTTGGGATGGTTGTTGCGCTCATGGGTATCCTCATTCTAGGCCATAGATGGTGTCGAGGGAAGAGTAAGAACCATAGTCAAAGCCAACGCCTTCGCTTTCAGGTTTTCGTTGATAATCCGGTATTGTTTTTAGAATATTCATCCCAGATCCTAATTTAATTCCACCTGACCTAACCTGCTCGACTTAACAGTCACAATGGTTCTATTGTTTTTTCCCACAAGCCCCACTCTTGTGGGCCAAATCACACTAACCAATTTTGTGAAATTTGAATCTTGGTCAAGTTAAGACAATATTCCACCTTCATTGTAACAACCCAAATCAGATTGCAGACAAGGAGGTTGCAGACCATGTTGGCACAAAGACAAAATCTCAGTGTTGTGGGTGGTCAAGCCCAGGTTTTAGTTTTGAAACCGGGCTCTAATACCATATGTAAAACCTTAATTTCAATTTAGTTCATTGTTTTCCTTTCTTCATTTATTTATACCAGCATAATAATCAACAACAACGTGATAATCAACAACAAGCTAATAACAACATCATACTAATAGCATAGCAACATACTAATAGCATAATAACAACAGCATACTAACAACATAATAATCAACAATAATATAATGGTAGCAGATCACTTGTAAAATGCATAAAGTATCTACCTCAACCTGTAGCTTAGTTGATTTAGTCCCTTTCCTAGTTGTTGATGATCCTGCCCAACTGGCCAAACTGAATATTAACCTCCCAGCCAACTAGGAACAACCTCTCTGTCTCCCTAGCTCCAGGAATTGTTGCAGTTTCCTGGCCCCCAAGCCCAAAATTCCCAGCAATAGAAGTGCCCTATGAGAGTTTCCAAAATTCTCTGTTCTCCCAATTTTCCTCCTCCTCCTCCTTCACCTCTTGCAAAAATTTCCAATGCAAAATGAGACCCCTCTCCAAGTCCCCTCCTCTGTTCCTTGTCCTCCTCTCTCAAATCCCCCTCATTAATTTTCCAACAACCTTATCCCCCCATTAATTCCCCTACATCCTTATCCCCCAATTAATTACTTCACCCACCCTTTAATAATAAAAAAATTAAAGTCTAATTTAATATATTTTAATAATTAATTAAAATTAAAATTAAAAAAACAAACTATGATAAAAATTAATTGATTCAGGTTGTTACAAGGGTCTAAGAGGATGTCTAAGTGAGGGGTCAAAGGGGGAATTATGCGTGTCTATTAATTCAACCCACATTCATGAATTTTATTATGATTATGTATTAAACCTCTAATTTATGTTTGAATGTGGAAGATCCCAATCATTGAATTCATGTAAGAGGGTAGATGTGAAAAATTCAATCCTGTAGTTATTGGGAGCATCAAACTTAGTACAATCAATTTGGGGAAGTGGGTAAGTCAAGCAAGCAAGAAAAGAGAGAAAATGTGTATGGCAAGAGAGAGCAGTTTTAGACAGTAATGTTTTGCGTGAATGGGAAGCAAAGAACATGAAAGAAGAGCATTGGAGTTGAATAAACCATGGAGGGTGAATTATGGAGTGTAATTGGAGAAAAATACCAAAGAGATAGGTTTTCAGTCCTGAAGAGTGAACTCATGCGTGAGTTTCACTGTAGTATCAAGTGACTATTGTTGTTTTCCTCGTAGATTTCCAAGTTGTGAGCTCCCTTGAGTTTGCCAATAGTGAGATTCCTAATTACTTGTGTCAGAGAGACCCTGATAAACGAATGAGATGTCTGATGGATTGAGAACAATGAAGGGGTACATTCCTTGGGTTGGGAAGGTTGAGAGGAAGAGATATGGTGGAAAATCAGGATAGTTGTAGGAGAATACTAGTGGGCTATGGGATTTCCTAAGTTTTGAGTGGATAGTGAGAGACCTCCCTCCTTTGTGTATATCTATCCCCAGCTTGGAGGTGACTTGCTATTGAGATGTGGAACAAAAATTCTATGGTTGAAAGTAGAGTGTTGAAAGTAACTCTATGTCCAAAAATGAAGAGAAGTCATATATAATCCATAGGATGGATTCTCGACATTTCCATATTTGATGGGTTGGACTCACTCTCCCCCTCTCTCATTCTATGATACTTATAATTTAATACTATAGATATTGATGTCTATGGAATCATTTTTCTCTTGGATTTTGTAGGAAAGGATGCAAGAGATAGCACATCAAGTTTCTACCTTCTAGCAACAACTATTGGATATGCACATAGGAGAGAACGCAATATGTTTTTTTTAGAATAGAACATATGAAAATCCACAATAAGGTTCTATCCTACAACAATATGTAATACATATACGGCATAGCATGATTGATATCTCCCATTGGCTCAAAAGGATATTGGTAAGAAGAGGATCACATCCAAGCTATACATTCATTCAAGAGGACTATTTGAAGAACTTTATAAAATATCAAGCATATGATATGTAGCTTTATAAAATATTGCATCATATATGAAATGATGTGTTATGTGGCTTATGGATTAAGAGAGATAATACTAGAGAGGATCTGTGTCTTGTCACCAAGTATGCACCAAAGAGAGATGAGTGAAGGTGAAGTGTAATTATTACATTATGCGGTGACATTTTACAATAACATTCACAATTGGCTGCCTAGATTGTAAATAATAATTAAGGAGGTGCCCATAGTTCATATTTTCTTATAATGATGGAAAATAATGATTTTGGTGTGCCCACTCTAACATTGAAACTATTTTGTTAAATAGAGGATTGTATAGTAAATAGAAATTATATGCATATCCTTTTTACAATTTTTGTTGAGCTTTCAACAATGTCTTTTTATTATTGTTAAATAAAAAATATAATGACTTTTTACAATTTGTGTTAAGCTTTCAACCATTGTTATTGTTAAATAAAGAATGTAATGACTCTAAATATTTTTACCTCTCCTACAACAAAGCTTTTTATAAAGCTCATCCATGTTTTAAGATTGATTGCCATTCATTTCCTATATAATTAAATTCTTGAACTTATTATATATTATACAAACAAAATACAACATTAGTAATTAATGTAAAAATTACAAGCTGTAAAATTAAAAATAAAATTTAAATAATTGAGGGATTGCATAAGTTTAAAGAATAAGATACAAATTATGCATTATGTAATCTCTAATCTCATAATACATAATTTCTAATCTCCATACCTAAAACTTTGAATTTTAATATGTAATTTGTAATGTATTTCATTATTTTTCCAATACATTTTTATGAGTATAAACATTTTATATTAACTAAACAATGGTATTGAACTCCTTTGATATGTAAATTTAATATCCTTTGATATGTAAATTATCATGATACTCGCAATGTTATTATTTTTAGGTTTGAACTTCAAAATTATATATATTTTAAATCTTGATTTAAAAACTTGCAAGTTTAAAAAAGTTGAATCTTTTTAATTATCAACTTCTTAATAACATAAATATAATTCGCAAGCTTTTTTTGATACACCAGTCTTCAAATGCCTTATTGGAACTAAAACCAAACTAGGATCTTCAAAACCTAATCTCTTATACTATGTAAGAATTCATAAGTATATTGTAAAAGTAGACAACAAATCCATGCAAGTGGCGTGGGTTATAACATTGTCACATTATATATGGACATAACACAAATATTGTCGCCATGCTTCATCATTAGATCGATCCAAGTAATCATGAGTTTATACTTAACCATGTAATCAATCTTCCTTAAAGTAAGGTTGATTCGTTCAAGTTTGATCACCTAAAACGGCCCACTTATTTTGCACCCAACTGATTATAATAAATTTAGTTATGACCACTTTCACCAATGTAATCCACATAGTATCCAAGAATTAGGATTAATCACAAATTCCAATAACAATAAGTAGGGGATATATATTTTACCCAAATTATCTGAAATTTGAAATTTGTTTAAGACTTACACTAAACCTTGATCATTCTCCAAAGTATGGAATATATATTTTACCCAAATTATCTGAAATTTGCTTAAAACTTACACTAAACCTTGATCACTCTCCAAATAACTAGAGTACCACTATCACGAAAACAAGCACAAGCATATAAAAACGAAATATATATATATATATATATATATATATATATATATATATATATTTTGGTTGTAATGATATTTATCAATACAGTTATATATATTTAAAGTTAAAGATTATAAAAA
>ML785994.1:93461-119671 GCA_009831015.1 Picea engelmannii | reverse complement strand
AAAAAAAAAAAAAAAATTGTAAAACAGTTATAAAATATATATATATATATATATATATATATATATATATATAGGTTGTAATTATGCCGAAAGGCGTATACTTATTGGAGATGGGCACAATTAATCACTTTTTAATTTAAAATTCTAATCCGATGCCTAACAATTGAAGATGCTGGCATATTCTTAGTTGTCCTCTCAAATTAATGAATGAAATTTAATATTGATAACTTCCTTGCATTTATAAAACAATTGAAGATGCTGGCATATTCTTAGTTGTCCTCTCAAATCAATGAATGAAATTTAATATTGATAACTTCCTTGCATTTATAAATGCTTACGTTTACTTGTTTACTTTTTCACATTTACTTAATATGATTAATAATTTACTGCCCTAACTAGTAATTGCCAAGTTTACCTAATTAACCAGGATTAAAGTGTCTTTTACTCTTAGATTCATTAGCCACTCTTGAATCTGAAGCACTCTTGAATCTGAAGCGACCTATCTGCATTCATCAGCCACAACTTAAGTGGCTGTGCTAGTGATATTTACCAACAGAGCCATATTTAGAAAAGATGGTTGCTATAGAGGGCTATCCAATGCATGACAGAGTAAAAGAATACAGATTAGGAAGATAAAACGACTATCAAGAATATGAAAAACAACAGATAACTTTAAGTTCAATAATAAGTAATATTTTGTCGATTCGAACAGGTTAACATTTTGTCGATTCGAACATGTTTCAGTCTGTGTACGGACTCTCGTGAGGAATAGGAAACAGAACAGAGAACTTTTCTAATAATTCACATTTTGTCGATTTGCCAACAAGTTTAGATTACGCGTAACGAAGAGACCACACTGCTCCAAGTCATCCACAGAGGGGTGGATCTCTGTTGTCATTCACAATCCTTCCATTTTTCCAGCTACACAAACCGACCCTGATGTTGTCGCAAGGCATAAGAACAGTATAACGAAGAAAAAATCCATTAATGTTTACAGATATATAACTTTTTACTCCAATTGTAAATTTAACTAGCATAGAATCATCTTTATTTTGTTTCTTTTTGAAAGAGATCAATCTCTACTTTCAAAAATTTAGAAACGGAATCACACATTGAATATAGACCTGGAATTATATATCGACCTAAATCACACATAAACCTAATACTGAGCCTTCCACTTAAACCTAATACTGAATCATCAACTTAATACTATTGAGACAATGAATCACATATCAACCTAAATCATACATAAATCTAATACGGAATCACATTTGGACCTAAATCACACATAGACCTAAT
This sequence comes from Picea engelmannii, assembly GCA_009831015.1. Classification (NCBI taxonomy): domain Eukaryota; kingdom Viridiplantae; phylum Streptophyta; class Pinopsida; order Pinales; family Pinaceae; genus Picea; species Picea engelmannii. Next base: position 118,372 of record ML785994.1, on the reverse strand, counting down.
ACTGAGCTATCCACTTATACCTAATACTACTGAGTGATCAACTTAATACTGGACTGTAGAATGTATCTCTCTACTCAACCTCAATCATAGAAAAAAACTTATCAAGATTCTTTTTAAAGACCACAACCTCAATCATAGAAAAAAACTTATCAAGATTCTTTTTAAAGACCAGTCCACACAGAAATTCGTTTCAAAATTTTAAAATCCTGCATAATTCTCTGAAATTTTGTACAATACAGAGTATATTAACACATTATTTACACTTTTCTTGTTACAGAGACAAAAATAAATAAATAAAAACTTATCAAGATTCTTTTTAAAGACCAGTCCACACAGAAATTCGTTTCAAAATTTTAGAATCCTGCATAATTCTCAGAAATTTTGTACAATACAGAGTATATTAACACATTATTTAAACTTTTCTGGTTACAGAGACAAAAATAAATAAATAAAAATAAGGTTCTTATCTTCATATCGGGAAGCCTGATTCTCAATATATCGTTTTGCATTTGAGTAAGCTGTACTTTGCTATGACTACAAGCTCAGTAGACTACCTACCAAAACAATGGCAGAGGAGATTTGGATTTTCATTACTCTCTTCTGTCATCCATTAAAAAAATTGTTTACAAGTCGCGACAGCAGAGACATGTGCAGTGGCAGCTCCCAGATAACAAGAAAACCAAAAGACTCCAACAAACTGTCATGGGTTCGAATCTCGAACTCTGGAAGAACATGGAGGAAGAGGATCTCCACAGAGTCCGCTGTTATCAGTGTAGGAGGATATCGGAAACATTCGAAGCGGGATCCCATGTGGGATTCTTCCCGACAGGGAATTATGAGACAAGTTCAGTTGCAACAGAGATGTGAGATTCAGAAACTCATTGGGGATTTCTCCGCTCAAGCGATTTTCATTCAGCTTCAGAATCTTCAATTGTGCCAAACTTCCCAGTGTACTGGGTATGCTGCCGGACAGTGTATTGTAGCCGAGATCCAGGGCCTTCAATTGTTTCATCATGCCGACTGAAGAGGGTATCACCCCGCTGAGAGAATTGTGCGACAGAACCAGCTGCTCCATGCTACTCTGATCGCCTGCATTAGGAGGTATTGAACCAGTGAAGCTGTTGTGGGACAAGTCCAGGATTCTTAAATTTCCGTCAGGAAACCGGCTGTCGATGGCGAATACGGAGGCTATAGGCCCTGTGAGGTGGTTTGAATGGAGGTCCAGAGTGGTGAGGTCTTGCAGGTTGCGTATCTCCTCTGGAATCGTGGATGTCAATGCGTTGTTTGACAAGTTGAGAGTATCTAATTCCGTCATGTTGCCCAGCCATGGTGGTATGGTGCCGCTGAGGCTGTTGCTGGAAAAGTCAAGCACAGAAAGATGCCCCAGCATTGTGGACAATGACACGGGAATTCTTCCCTCGATACCGCAACCAGCGAGGGAGAGCTGATACAATTCAGGGAGCTCCGATAGCACTCTGGGCACACTCACAAACTTGAAATTATTGAATGAAATATCCAAGATTTGCAAATCAGAGAGCTCTGATAATTCCAGCGGAAGGCTACCCGAGAGATTGTTGTGAGAGAGATAGAGAAACAGAAGATTAGAAAGCTTTCTTATAGACTTGGGAATCGAACCCGATAACCTATTATCGTTGAGATAGAGCTCCTTGAGTTTCGATAGCTTACCCAACGTGGCAGGAATGGAGCCGCTGATCATGTTACTGGCCATTGAAAATCGTTGCAAATTGACTAGACCTCCAATAGAAGATGGAATAAGCCCGCTCAATTCATTTTCCTGAAGACGAAGGAATCCCAGAGTCGTGATCTTCCCTATGGAGGGCGGGATGCTGCCACTGAATTTGTTATTATTGAGATACAAGACAGACAGATTCGATAACATACCCATAGAATCCGGTATGGTTCCCGTAAGCCGATTATCAGACATATCCAACGACTGCAGAGAGCTCAATTCTCCTATAGACCGAGGAATGGGGCCTCCGAGAATGTTGCCATGGAGATCGAGAATGGTGAGCTTGGAGAGACGGCCTATTGAGGCAGGAACAGAACCTTGCAACCTGTTGGTGTAGAGATTCAAAACACGCAGCTTCCTTAGGCCTCCAAAACTATCCGGTATGCTTCCTCTGAGCCCGTTCTCAGACAGATCCAATTCCTGAAGATTKTGGAGATATGCCAAAAACGAAGGGACCAAACCGCCRAGCTTATTGGTGTTGAGACGGAGCTTCTTCAGCCTCCTGAGCTTCCCAAGCGACAAGGGAATAGAGCCGGTGATTTGTTTCAAGGCCCCCATTTCCAAAATTTCGAGAAACTGGAGATCTCCCAGGGACTCCGACAGTGTGCCCTTCATCTGGGTATCCGATATGAAGTCTTCCCCCGACAGCAGCCCCGGCAGCAGAAGCCCCATAACGCGCCCGGTTTGTCTATTGCAGGATATTCCTTGCCAGTGGCAGCAGTTGGAGCCGTTCCATGACCGCAAACGCCCTGAGGTGTCATCGACAATCCCTGCCTTGAAATGCAGCAGCGCTCTCAGGTCTAGTTCGGCACAAGGCGGCCCCCCAGCAGTGGTCAAGGAGCAGCTGCAGATCAGACTCAGAATTGCAATAGTGATAATAAACAATCTGCCCTCGAGCTGCGACAAACGGGACATTTCCGCCCTAATTCCGTGGCCGACCAAATAATTGAAGGCGGAACGAAGTTTCGATAGTAACACAAACACAGATGTAGAGCTTTCCTGCATATAAGCAGGGAAGCCGGTTCCAAAAGTGTAGCAAATAGAGATCCGCGTCGAGGAGGAAATGCTGAAACGTTCGTGGTAGCCAGGGCACTGGGCAGGTAGCAGTGGGGATTCGGGAATGTCAGAGCTTTTACGGCCCATGCAATGAGTGCTTTAACGCGCTTTTGATATTTTCTCGGTAACGCTGCCAACCAGCCATCAAGCTGCTGTTGATAATTTGTTCGTAATCAGTAAAGAAAGGGAGACTTGCAACCACTCGTCAGACTCCCCCCAGTTAGTAAATCTTTTGAATTTAATAAAAGGGATTACAGAGATAGTTTTCACACGTTAATGCATCCGCGTTATGAGTTGGTTCTCACTACCTTCCACAACGGGATTAGCTGGTTGTACTGAAAGAAGCAGACCGTCCAGAAGAGATCGCGACAGTAAATTCATGCCACCATAGAGCTTGAGTAGTCTAAATCATTTGATTAACGTGCCATGTACGAAGCTCAAGGGCCCAACTCTTTTTTAAAAACTCTTATTTCAGCTTTTTGCGCCAATTTGGAAATCACTGTCACCTTAGGGAATAAGTAGTGGGCACTACTATGTTTTTTTTTTTCTCAKGTTAAAGTTTTTTATACTTTTGGATCAATTTTATCTGAAATTTGGTTAAAAATTGTTGAAATTGTAGATTTGAATTTTTTTTTATATTTTTTATCAATTTTATCTGAAATTTGGTTAAAAATTGTCTCGATCAATTTTATYTAAAATCTGGTTAAAAATTGTTGAAACTATAGATTTAAGTTATTGAGACTGTAAAATCTGAGTATTTTAAAAGTTTTACAGAGTACTGAATTCATTTATATATTTTACAAAATAATTTAAGTAACAGAAAATTAAGATTTCACCAATAATTGTATAACTAAATTCTGATTAAAATTTGTTAAAATTGTAGATTTGAGTTGTTGAAACTGTAAAATCATCATGCTTCCAAAATAAAGAATATTTTATACTGTTTATGCTTCCGAAATAAAGAATGTTTTATAATATTTATGCTTCTAAAATCATCATGAAAGAATGTTTTGTATTCATTTATATATTGTTTATGCTTCCAAAATCATCATGAAAGAATGTTTTATACTACGTAATTTTAGTGGCTTTCTCCTTATAACTTAGACTCTTATTAGTCCTTACCAGAGCATAGAATATAGCAATCTATTTTGGGTCAAATTAAATTGACTTGATAAGTTTTATGGTAATTTTTAAAATATATATAAATTAAGAGTTGGTTTACAAAATGATGAATTTTTTCAGGGATATTTGCTCAAAATTCTGTCAGAAATTATTGGATTGGTAGATTTGAGTGATTATTTCGGTATAATCCGAGTGCTCTAGTTGATTTATCCATTTATACATTCAGAAATGGATTTTGAACAACAAAAAATAATGATTCTTATAAATTTATATCGCTGGATTCAGACAATAAAAACCATTTTTTATAACAGCTAGCCAATGCTTATATATATATATATATATATATATATAAAACATTCCATGAGTGGAAAGAAGGAAAAGTTAAAACTTTAAAAGAAAAACTATTTCCAAATAATTTAAAACAAAATCTCTTTAAACTACTTTTTTTTAATAAGATTCTTTGAAATTATAATAATTGAATAATATTAAATCCAACTTATATTTCTAATCAAAATTTATTGAAAAAGATAGTATTGTGGGGTGAATTATGTTAAACCAAAGTATTTTTTTTTGGTATTTATTATTAAGTTGGTTGTGTTTATTATTCAGTGAAAAGTTTACTTTCTTTAATATTTATGAATAATCTAAATATAAACTCCTCTCATTCATTTTATATTCATGAATTTTTTGAAATTTCATTATCAATAATATATGTGAGCATTTCTCCTAGGAGCACTACCACTATTCACCCACTGCCCTCAACATCAGTCCATTTGGTCCTTGTTGATGTTTGGGCAATATCTAGAAGACATTCTCCTAGATTAATAATTAATAATATAATTATTATATTTATAATATAAGGTATATTACATATATATAATTTATGTTGACTTTAGAAAATCTTTTGACGTGGTTCCTAGGAAAAATCTTTGGAATAGGTTGGAAGAGATCAAAGTGCCTCTCGAGTTGAGGGTTGTTGCAATAAGGATGTATGAGAACGTTATTGCTAAGTTTAAAAACATTGAGTGCTGGTTGAAAGAGATTAACTGCAATATTGGAGTCAAACAAGGTTGTCCCTTGTCCCCTACCATTTTTGGCATATACATTGACAAGTTATAAGATTGTTTGGAAAAAGAAGGTTGTGTCGGCCCTACTTTCACTGGTATAGTCATCAATCTTCTTTTTTATGCCGATGATATCGTTTTTATGGTAAGGAGTCCCCGTGATCTTGAAAACCAACTAAGAATCCTCAAGAATTTTTGCTATAATATGGGTATGATTGTTAATATTGATAAGGCTAAGGACATGATTATTAAATCCAATAAGATCACTTATGATACCTTTGTATATGACAACAAAAACTTGGAGGAAGTGACTTCATACAAATATCCTGGAATTGATATTCACCACAACTCAACTGGAATTATAGCATTGAGAAAAGGATTATTGGGGAATGGAAAACTTATTATGGGCTTGAAAAAAATTGTAAATCAGTCGATCTTTAGATTTTTGATAAGAAGAAACTCCTCTTTGAGACTCTTGTTACACCTAGTATTATTTTTGGATGAGAAGTCTGGGGCTATAGTATCTCTTGTGAATCCTAGAGAAAAATAGAGCAAATACAAAAGAATTTTATAACCGGTAATCTCAAAATTAAAGGAAATGCGCCCTATCCCATCATCCTCTTAGAAACAAGCCTCTCCCCCATTGAGAGCATGGCTATGACTAGATACCTAATGTATAAGAACAAGTTAAACAACATGGAGGACAAGAGGCTTCCTAAAATTGTTTCAAATTCGAGTCGCAACCACCATCGACTCAAGTGAGGATGGCATAAAGATGCTCGGTCTTGGCTAAACTATTGGGGAATCATGGAAGACGCCATTTTGCAAAATAAAGATACTATTAAAAATATCATCAAATCAAAATTTAAGGAGAAAATGTGGTGTGATAAAGAGTTAGAGGAAAAAAGAAAATTAAGGTATTATAAGGATGTAATCAACCCTAATCTAGAAGATCAAAATTAGCTATCTATTTTGACAAGTGTAAAGAAAAAAATAAGCATTGTTAAGATAGGAACAAATTCTCACGAGCTTCATAGTGAAACTGGGCATTGGTCAATTCCTAAAACGCCATGGGATGAAAGAAGGTGTCACCTTTGTGACACTAAGAAGGTTAAAGATGAAAATCACTTTCTCTTAGATTGTCCAGCCTATACCCAGATTAGATCTCATTTTCAAAATATTTGTCACACTACCAACCTTCATAACCTCTTAACTCAACAAAACTACGGTGATCTTGGAAAGCTTCTCTTATTGTTTTTCGAGCATAGAAACAAAATTCTAAAGAATCGCAAGTAATCGCTTACCCTCTTAAGGTCCGATAAACCAATTCGGTCTTAGTGGACGTTAATCATCATCATCATCAATAAATAAGTAATTATTTATTATCCAAGGGACGCATCCTTTCATGGATGGTCGCCATATGTTCTCTATATATGGAACATTCATCATTCATCATTGTAATAATAGATTGATCTCACATATCATCTCATACAAAACTTCAACATGGTATTAGAGCGAGACCGGGCTTGACTCCCTCATGGGAGGGCCCAGGTAAATGGAAGGGAAATGGAAACCTATGAGAATTAGGTGAGAGTATATTGATTTTGTGTGTTTGGTTTTCCATCGAATCTGCGCATGGAGGAGATTGGTCATGCTAATCAAAGCAAAGGTGTTGAGTACGCCACAATTTCTGTATAGTAGGGTGTTAGTTCACTAGTTGATGTGGATAAGTTTCTAAGATATATAACACCTTTTTTTCCAACGTGCACCTGAAAGAGAGCCAGAATTAAACTTCAGTATCTAGGAAAGAACGTTGTGGTGCACTTTTGATTAAGATGGAGGTTTCCTCCTTATGCGTTTTAAGTAAGCCTAATTTGACTAGCTAGAGAACTAGCATTGGATGTTGGACTACATATTATCATGGTGCAGGCATTCGCACCAGACAAGAAGGTGTTGCTAACGATGGATTTTATAGTGACTTGAATGTGCCACGGTAAAACACTTAGGTTGGTTGTGTATAGCGTACATTGGACTTGCAATAACCATTGGAGTTGTGTCGCTAAAATGCACAGAAGAGATTGTGTTGGTGGCTCAGATAATTGTAATGTTGTGTAACCCTAGAAGGAAATTTGTACATACGAAGTGGGTCTCCATGGGAGCGAAGTGATCCACAAAGAACAATAATTTCCTATAGGTGTAAGAAGAAATGGATCTTGGTGGTCCAACGGCTATTGGCTCTTCTTCAACTATGGGAAAAAGATAATGTTAGTAGTTGGGAGATAGAAGGAATTGTCCTAATGATAGCAAGTTGAAAAGGGATTCTTACAGCATGAAGCAAAATGTTGTATAAAAAAAATTCAGTGACTAGTGAACATTTTAGTCTACAGTGCAAATAGTTATGGTTTTCTACATGTTTACTGAAGGCGTAGTTGTGCATATTGCCAAAATTCCTAGGAGGCACCAACAGACATCAAAATAGATGGATATGGGTTGTCCATTTGTTTTAGTGGTGTTTTGAGATGTGAAATATAGATCATGCATTTACCTGCAATTGTGGACAATACGTTGGGAGCTTGAGTGTCCCACAACATCGATCTGACTAGATGATGTGTGGTGGTCATCATTGCATATGGTAATAGAGGTATTAGAATAACACATGGGCCAGGAATCTGTTGGTTATGATCAAGGTGAAACACAAGATAAATATATGCGGAGGTTTGGTGCATGTTGGCAACAACCTATGAGTAATTATCATTGGCAGCAACCTGAACCTATGTTGGTGCCAAAGTAGATGCATAGGTTAATTTGGTGATGGGATGTTATGTGATAACAACTATATTTTGAGACCAGATGATTTGGTGGTGAGGGATCTATTCCAACTGGTACATGTGGGTTGTACAAAGAACTGGATCTAAGAGTTATGTATCCATGGATCTAAAATGTCTGACCACGTGGTTTGGAATGAAGATAGATTCCTCTAGAAAAAAATGGTTCTAGGGTATCATGCTCTTTTGAGAGGAAACATGTGGAGGACTTGGGAAGAGTGGATATATAATTATATTTTTTACAAAGAGGGAAACCTACATTGAAAAATCATTTGGTTGATGATAGTATGCATGATTTGAGGAGGCCAGTCAAAAGCTTCAGAGGCAAGAGGCCTCTAGGAGATGTGAGACCTCCTGGGAGGATCCACTTGTTTCAGTAGGTTTTTCTTCAGTGACAGAGGGAGTTGGCCTTTGAGTTCAAGATGAAGTATCTTGGATTAATGTATTACTATTTGGGATTAGAAGTATGGAAAAGGCTAGGTGAGATCTTCCTTGGTCAAGGGAAATATGTTATCATGATACTTGAGAGATTTGGGATGATGGACTACAAGTCCATGACAACTCCCATGGTGACAAACTTGAAGAAGTTAAGAGACTTTGATTCTGATCTGGTAGACCCCTCCACGTACCAGCAATTGATTGCCTCATTGACGTATTTGGTTAATACCAAGCCGAACATTTGCTTCACTGTGAAGACATTGATCCAGTTCTAGGTGGAACCTAAACATGAGCATTGGATAGCCGCAAAACACATTTTGATATATTTGCATGACACGCTAAATTATGGTTTAAGATATGTCTCAAACAATGATGTACCACTACATGGATATACATATTCCGATTGGGAATGGAATGCAAGTGACATAAAGAGTACTTCTGGTGTATGTTTCAGTTTGGGCTTTGCTATGATATCTTGGGCTAGCAGGAAAAAAAATTTTGTTGCACTTAGAACTGTAGAGGCAGAGTATATTGCAGCTTGTGATGCTTGTACGAAAGCAGTATATCTCTGTAAGATGGTTTCTAGACTACTTGACCAGGCGTTGGATTCGACTGTGATACAATGTGATAATCAAAGATGTGTGAAGCTTTCAAAAAACCATGTATTCCATGACAAGTTGAATGACATTGAGATCAAGTACTACTACATCTGTGGTAAAGTCCAGAAGGGAGAACTGAAGCTCCAATACATCTCCACTGATGAGTAGATAGAAGATATTCTGACGAATCTCTTGTCCAAAGGGAAGTTTGTATACTTTAGGGACAAGCTGGGGCTTGTGGAGATTACTCCCTTGGTTGAGAGGGAATGTTGATATTCTTGCATTGTGGATAGTTAGTTTGTTGTTGGATTGACATTCTCCTTGTGGAGAATGGTCCAGGTTGGACAGATTGATAATGTATCATGGAACGACATTTTTCTATAGAAAATGGTCGATGATTGACATTCTCATGTGGCATAGATGGTGATCTCATCAGGATGAATGGTCAACCCCCTATGGCACAAATATTTACCTGATTAGGGAGGTTGGTACAAAAGTGGCATTTTCTCTTTGGCACATATGGTGACCTGATTAGAGAAAATGGTCCAGGACTGACATTCTTCTATGGCACATGTAGTGACTTGATTAGAAGAATGGTCCATGTATCCCATGGCATGGATTTCAACATCTGGAAGGACGGACATTCTTCATGTGGCACAGATGGTGATCTGAACAGGAAGAATGGTCCTTGTAGTCATGGGACACTCTGTTGAGTGTGTGACAACTGCAGGACACACAGTTGAATAATATTAAATCCAACTTATATTTGTAATCAAAATTTATTGAACACGATAGTATTGTGGGGTGAATTATGTTAAACCAAAGCATATTTTTTCTTTGTATTTATTATTAAGTTGGTTGTGTTTATTATTCAGTGAAAGGTTACTTTCTTTAATATTTATGAATAATCTAAATATAAACTCCTCCCACTCATTTTTTATTCATGATTTGTTTTTGAAATTTCACTATCAATCATATATGTGAACATAAATCCCTGGTGCCGGGTGACATGGAAGCGCTCAATGGTGGGATCACTCCCGGGGAGCACCATCACTCATCACCCACGACCCTCAACATCAACCCAGCTGGTCGTTGTTGATGTTTGGGAAGAATCTAGAAGACAGTCTCCTAGATTAATAATTAATGATATAATTATTATATTTATAATATAAGGTATATTAAATATATATAATTTATGTTGACTTTAGAAAAGCTTTTGACATGGTTCCTAGGAAAAACCTTTGGAATAGGTTGGAAAAGATAAAAGTGTCTCTCCAGCTGAGGGCTACTGCAATAAGGATGTATGAGAACGTTATTGCTAAGTTTAAAACATTCAGGGCTGGTTGAAAGAGATTAACTACAATATTGGAGTCAAACAAGGTTGTCCCTTGTCCCCTACCCTTTTTGGCATATACATTGACAAGTTAGAAGATTGCTTGGAAAAAGCAGGTTGTGTCGGCCCTAATCTCACTGGTATAGTCATCAATATTCTTCCTTATGCCGATGATATCGTTCTTATGGCAAGGATTCCCCATGATCTTGAAAACCAACTAAGAATCCTCAAGGATTTTTGCTCCAATATGGGTATTATTGTTAATACTGATAAGACTAAGGTCATGATTATTAAATCCAATAAGATCACTTATGATACCTTCGTATATGAAAACAACAACTTGGAGGAAGTGACTTCATACAAATATCTTGGAATTGATATTCACCACAAGATCAACTGGAATTATAGCATTTAGAAAAGGATTATTGGGGGATGGAAATCTTATTATGGGCTTGAAAACAATTGCAAATCAGTCGATCTTTGGAGTTGGGATAAGAAGAAACTCCTCTTTGAGACTCTTGTTACCACTATTATTCTTTATGGATGTGAAGTATGGGATTGTAGTATCTCTTGTGAATCCTGGAGAAAGATAAAGCAAATACAAAATAATTTTATAACATGTAATATCAAAATTAAAGGAAATACACCTTATCACATCCTCCTCTTAGAAACAAGTCTCTCCCCCATTGAGAGCACATCTATGACTAGATACCTAATGTATAAGAACAAGTTAAACAACATGGAGGACAAAAGGCTTCCTAAAATTGCTTCAAATTTGAGTCGTAACCACCATCGACTCAAGCGAGGATGGCATAAAGATGCCTGGTCATGGCTAAACTATTGGGGAATCATGGAAGAAACCATTTTTCAAAATAAATATACTATTAAAAATATCATCAAATCAAAATTTAAGGAGAAAATGTGGTGTGATAAAGAATTAGAGGAAAAAAGAAAATTAAGGTATTATAAGGATGTAATCAACCCTAATCTAGAAGATCAAAATTATCTATCTGTTTTGACAAGTGTAAAGAAAAAATAAGCATTGCTAAAATACGAACAAATTCTCACAAGCTCCATAGTGAAACTGGGTGTTGGTCAATTCATAAAACGCCATGGGATGAAAGAATGTGTCACCTTTGTGACACTAAGAAGGTTGAAGATGAAAATCACTTTCTCTTAGATTGTCCAACGCATACCCAGATTAGATCTCATTTTCAAAATATTCGTCACACTACCAGCCTTCCTAACCTCTCAACTCAACAAAACTACGGTGATCTTGGAAAGCGTCTCTTAATGTTTTTTGAGCAAAGAAACAAAATTCTAAAGAATCATAAGTAATCACTTACCCTCTTAAGTTCCGATAGACCAATTTGGTCTTAGTGGACGTTAATCATCATCATCAATAAATAAGTAGTTATTTATTATTCAAGGGACACATCCTTTCATGGATGGTTGCCATATGTTCTCTATATATGGAGAATTCATCATTGTTGTTGGCACAGGGGCAGACCTAGGGTTCAACGCTTCAACAACACACCAACAAAACCCTAACTACCGGCCCTTTCGATAACACCTGCGAAGCAGATGAAGTCTCACTCGAGGTAGAGGCAGGGGGGGTGTAGGACTCAAGTGCATACAAACTAGATGGGACACAGAACTGTGATCACAACACTTAACAAAGCACTTATCCAATAACATGCATTAGTTCATAAATCGATTCACATCGCAGATTAAAGCCTAAGTACACAACAACGCAGTAATAATCAGATCAAACACTTCCAAGCACATAGCATTAACTCAGATCTAGCATTCATTTACCATCAATAGGGCATTAAGTATCCATACATCTATCTAACATACATCAAGATCAGTGCACTAAGCAGATAAATACATAAACAACATGAATAACATTGCACAAAGAACATGAACATAGGATATATGTGGCTCACCCCAGTGTGGGGCTACATCCACCAACTTCTTCTTCTTATTTATTAGTCTTCGAGCTTCTTACATTCCTCTTCTCTTGTGCACAAATCCTCTTACAATCACTTGCACTTAGCTCTACAAGTCTTAACATACTCTAGTCATGCACTAATCCCACGACCTCTAATATTATGACCTCTACTTACATCGCCTAGCTACTTATTTATATGTTACAAAAAGACCTAAACATGGATAAACCCATGGGTCGACATCTCATACCTGTTACATAAACCCTAACAGCCCAAAAATCCCGTAAAAATGGGCGAGATCCCGCGATCTCCGCTTCGCCTAAGCGCTCCGTCTTCGACCAACCTGTCAAAGTCTCAAAAATGGTCAAACACGACCAACGTTTCCTCAAAAATTGGTCGATGGACAACAGACCCCCAACACTCACCTGTGACTTGTCCCAAGTCACTCCGATCTAGGCAACTCTGCTTTGAAGGCCTCGATCTTAGCTCGAGCTACCTCGACTTGTTGCTTCTCCAGAGCCTCCTGCTCGGTGAACTCCTAAATTAATTGCTCGGTGACAGGACCTTCCAGGCGTTGTTCCACTGTCACAACCATCTGTTCCAGCTATGAGCCTTATCCTTCGATCTCTTTGAAAGGCATGCAAGCTATGTCCTACACCGACTGGAGTCTCTGTGTCACTTCCATAACCTTGCTTTGGATGGTAGTAACCTGTTGTTGGACTACGCATTACTCCTGTGACCTCTTCATCTTCTCAATTGCAGTCAACAGTTTCATCTATGCTTGTACGGTGGACGCCTGCTTCTTTGCCTCCTAGAGTTGTGCTTCCAATATCCTCAGCTCCAGATCTTCTGCAAGGCGCTCATAGGTCTGCGCACTTCGATCACTCAATTGTTTACATTCTGAGGCAAACTCCCTGATTCGTTCTACTACGCTTTTGGAAGCTTCTTCCCTCTGATCCCACACTTCTTGCGGAGTGCCCGGTACTGCTTGAAGTTCTAATTCTGCTACTCTTGCTTGAAGCTATTGAATGGCCTCGGCGAGCTTCCCCACTTGCATCTATGTTGACTCTGGTTCCTCCTGTACCAAGGCCGACATAGAGCGGAGTGATCTAGTCACTGCCTCTTTAACCCTAATCTGTTCCTCGAGCAGCTGGTCTTTCTCTTTCTGGATTTTCTCTTTGTCCTCTTCGAACATCGTCCTAAGTTCATCTTTCTCTTTCTATGCAACTCGAAGTTGCTCTAGGACCTCCTCTTTTTCTTGCTTTAAGGCCTCTATGGCCTGTTCCTTTTCCTCTTGGGCTTGACGAAGTCAAACCTCTGTCGCATCTGCTAACCTTTGCAACTGGGTGGGCTCATCCCCCAATTCTACATTTTATGTTGAGGATGGCACAGTAGGCACTGCGTGGCTCGAATGGATAGCTTGTTGGAAGTATCTAAGTTCTTTCTCTATTCTATCGTACATTGACTCCTGATTTGCCCCATGTTTCTGCAAGATGTCTTCTGAAGCGTCTTCTACAACTGTGATGATGAGATCAATGTCATCCACTGTGAGCACATTCTTCGACTGAGGCTTGTTGGTGCAAGCTTTCTTCCTTGCCAAAGGTTTCTCTAGGGAAACCTTCCTCTTCTGCGATGCTTCTATTGTGGTGAGGGGATCCTTCGTCAGTGTAGCTTCACCTTTGTCCTACTTTTCTCCTTCTTCCCCTCCTTCCTCTTGGTTCACTTTGTCTCCTCCTCCTCCTACAGGTGAGTCAAGCGCAGTTTCCTCTGATGCGTTGTCCTTCTCATCACTTTCTATGTCTTGGACTTAGTCCTTTGTCTTCTTTTTCTTGGCACTTCTTTGTCCATCATGTTCAACCCATGTGACTAATGGGATTTCAATGATATCGAGGTTGCAGAGTTCTGCATCCTCCATTGGTACAAGGAATTATGTTGGTCATTCCTTAGTGATATCTTCCATGTCTTCCTTAGTCAACTTATAGTAAGATTGTAGCTCCTCCTTATTTTTATCCCCGCGCGCGATGATGTAGATGAAGTGTCAGTCTACGTGGAACTTCATTGGTGGCATGTATCAATGGAGTGTATTCGGAGTCATCCATGGAAAGGATTCAATGGCGCGCTTCAGTTGTAGGTAATAAGTATGGAAGACAACATTCAACTGCCACTACTTCGCCATATCGTTCGTATACCATAAGGTAGTGAACCTTGCGGCCAACGGGTCTGATGGCTCGACTTCAAGGAATGTTTCTTCTTCCAGTATCTGCCAAGAAACAAATTCAATGAGCACCAGTAATCAACTGAAGTGGAATTCGTATCCTTGGTCCTGCACTTCACAACAGTCCTTCTCCTACTCGTTGACGAGGTAACTCGCCCAGTTCATCTTCATTCCTTCGACACACTTCCCTAGGAGGTCGATTACGAACCCTATGACTTGTGTCAGACGATTCTTTATGACGAGCTTGTCAGCGATCAGCTGACAAGCTAGGCGCACTGAGCCATCTTGGATAAACGCTACCTTGTAGCCTCACTTTCCCTTCTCTACATCGTTGTAGGCTTCCTTTATTCGTTGTGCCAGGGAGTGATCTGACGTCTTCCCTAGGTAGAATTAGTGAGGGTCTGGTCCCTGCATGCTTAGTCCAGTGATCAGGTGGATCAGCGCCAGATCCACAGTGACACGCTTGTCAAGCCACATATACCCTCCATGGTAGCATGACGGGAGGAGTTTAACGCAATCGTTAACCTCCTTATGTCGGTCAAAGTGGGGGATCTTCATTATGTTCAAGATCAAGGAGAGTGTGAGCTCCTTTATCCACTGTCGAGGAACTATCTTGGGCTTCTTCTCAATTGTCTTCTTCAGGTACCTATGCGGTGCTAGCATCGCATAGTTCTTCTGGTCTGTGAGGTTAAAGTCGTTGATCTTGAGAGATGGGATCAGTCCCAACTGGGGTCCAACTGCGTGTATCCCCTTCGGGAGGTATACAGTGATGAGTGTGTACTCAAAGTCACACGGGACACTGTCACGGTTCACCATGCTAGTCAAAGGCGGGATGTAGTCAGGTAAAACTGACAGGATCTGCTTCACATTATCCAGATCATCACAGTGCTTTCTTCTTTTCTCAGCAGCGTGGCCAGAACGTCGCCCAGTCGATGGGGATGCTTGCAATCCTCTAGTCGATGATGTCTGTATTCCTACAGACATAACTTTCTCAGTCATGAGGTCGACAAGTATCTCTTCCACAGACTTCTCTACTGCGCTATGCTCGCCCGACATCCACACTTGTAATAAAACAATTCGGGTAGGTGGATGGACAATCAAAGTAATCAAATGAATGGCAAAGTCTAGACAACACAATGCGGTATGCAATCAGTTCTTTGTTAGTGTGGATATCTCAGTTTTCAAAAAGTGGTCCCGACGCAACATGTGACAATTTAAATAAGCAACGTCGTAAAAGATTCCTTCAACGGGTATGAATACGTCCATCAATGCGCATCCATCCGTTATAGCATGGTCTCAATGGTCCAATGGCGATCTTTCCGTCCATAACTGCGTTTCTAGCCATTCTGGAGCGTCGTTCTAACGGTCGGGATGCCTCCAACGGTCATATGGCTTCGCCATGGTGAAGTCCCATTCTGCACGGTTCTACTATTCCAACGAGGTTCAAGATCTGCAAGCCTGCCTTCTGCGAAGTCTTTTCTGGGACTTCCCATAGTTTTTCTATTTTTTCTTTCTTCTTATTGAGCTTTCTGGCCTTCTTTCCTGTAATTTGAGTCTTTGGATTCGTATTTCCATTCTTATTATTTTCTTCCCTTAGCGTAGTAACTTCACACTGTTGATGGTCTTCCAAAGGTTTCAAGGGTAACACCTCTTATCTTACAATTTCCAGGGTAAATGTACTTCTTTCCTGTATGGACAGATTTTTTAAACCTTCTTCTGTTCTTCCAGCTTCGATAGCTAGTTCTTTGGCCCTATGTTGCTTCAACTTATTATCTTGTTCTTCTATTAGTCGCTTTATTTTTCTAGCTATGAAGTCCCTTAATTCTTTCTTTTTTTGTTTTGTGGCTTCCTCCTCTACTTTCCTTCAGATTTGATCTTCCTCAATCCAAGTCTTTCCTAACAAAAGGGGGAAAGGGGTGTTGTTCTCAACAAACTTAATGACTTCAAATTCTTCTTTGGTCGATGTTCCATGGGAAATCATAGGTACATTAGTAACTCTTCCACATAGGGTTATCATCTTTCCTTTAAACAAGCCTATCTTTCCCAATGAAGGTACTATAGTAGGCTTTCCCAAAATTTCCCAAGTTCTTTTTGGCATAATATTCACCTGTGTCCTCATCCAAGACACAGTCTATGTCGAAGTCTCCTATTCTTGTTTCTATGCGCTGCGTCTCTTTGAAGATCTCTGGTAAACTGATGTCTCTGTGATCATTCGGTGTTTCTTTCAGCTATAATAACATAGTCTCTGATTCTTTTTGGTTTTCTAACACATCCTCAGTCCTTTGAACTCCTTCATATTTTTCTTGTCTCATGTTCATATTTTCAACTTTGGCAATCATTCTAGGGAAATCCTCAACTCTGTGACCAATAGCTTTACAACAGAGACAAATAGGACCTGTACCAAGGCATTCCTTAGCAAGATGCCCCGGTCTTCTGCAATTATAACACAGTGTCAATCCTCTCTTTCTTTTAAATGATCCCCAACCCTTCCTGTACTGCGCATTGGGGTCACAGTGATGGACCTGCAATCTGCAACAATTTTTTCTAGGTTCCTACATCCACTTGTTAGTCCAAAAATTCTTTCTATGCATAGGAATAACATATCTTTCACTATCTTTATCAAATTTATTTAGATCCATTCTTTATTCTAACTGTGCCCTAGTTCTCAGACTAGGACATAATCTATCAAACATACCTAGATTCATACTTTCGAAAAAATTTCCACTTATCTTACGTTTACTAGAGCACAGAGCTTTAAGATCTTACCTCTTTTCTTCAAATCTTGTTTCTTTCTTAGCACAGAACTTCGCAAGTCAAGTAGAATATTGCGCACTACAACAACAGATCTATGCACAAAGCTTTCTCTTTTATTCAATTCCTAGCAATCACAGTTTCAAGTCTCGGCAACAGAACCATTTGTTGGCACAGGGGAACACCCAGGGTTCAACGCTTCAACAACGCACCAACAAAACCCTAACTATCGGCCCTTTCGGAAACACTTGCGAAGTAGATGAAGTCTCACCCGAGGTAGAGGCAGGGGTGGTTGTAGGACTCAGGTGTATACAACCTAGCTGGGACACAGATCTGTGATCACAACACTTAACATATCACTTAGCTAATAACATGGATTAGTTCATAAATCCATTCACATCGCAGATTAAACCCTAAGTACACAACAATGCAGTAATAATCAAATCAAACACTTCCAAGCACATAACATTAACTCAGATCTAGCATTCATTTACCATCAATAGAGCATTAAGCATCCATACATCTATCTAACATACATCAAGATCAGTGCACTAAGCAAATAAATACATAAACAACATGAATAACATTACACAAAGCACATCAACACAGGATATACGTGGTTCACCCCAGTGTGGGGCTACATCCACCAACTTCTTCTTCTTCTTTATTAGTCTTCAAGCTTCTTACATTCCTCTACTCCTGTGCACAAAGCCATAGAGCCAACTCCACAAAGGACAAGAGATCTGCGCGCACCTCTCCAGATCCTCCTTCCCCGAATTAGGTCAAGGCATAAATCCTTACACAATCTGTCTGCACAAAGCCTCTTACAATCACTTGCACTTAGCTCTGCAAGTCTTAACATACTCTAGTCATGCACTAAGCCCATGACCTCTACTTACATCGCCTAACTACTTATTTATACATTACAAAAAGGCCTGAACATGGGTAAACCCATGGGTCGACATCCCATACCCGTTACATAAACCCTAACAGCCCAAAAATCCTGTAAAAATGGGCGAGATCCTGCAATCTCCACTTCGCCTGGGTGCTCCATCTTCGACCAGCCTGTCGAAGTCCCAAAAATGGTCAAACATGACCAACGTTTCCTCAAAACTTGGTCGAGGGCCAACAATTCTTCATTCATCATTGTAATAATAGATCGATCTCACATATCATCTCATACAAAAATTCAACATGGTATCAGAGCGAGACTGGGATTGACTCCCTCATGGGAGGGACCGAGTAAATGGAAGGGAAATGGAAACCTATGAGAATTGGGTGAGAGTAGATTGATTTTGTGTGTTTGGTTTTCCATCGAATCTACGCATGGAGGAGATTGGTCATGTTGATCAAAGTGAAGGTGTTGAGTATGCCACAATTTTTGTATAGTAGGGTGTTAGTTCACTAGTTGATATGGATCAGTTTCTAAGATATATAACACCTTTTGTTCCAACGTGCACTTGAAAGAGAGCCAGAATTAAACTTTGGTATCTAGGAAAGAACATTGTGGTTTGTTTTCCATTAAGATAGAGGTTTCCTTCTTATGCGTTTTAAGTAATCCCAATTTGACTTGCTGGAGCATTAGCATTGGACGTTGGACTACATATTATTGTGGTGCAAGCATTCATACCAAACAAGAAGGCGCCGCTAATGATGGAGTTTATAGTGACTTGAATGTGCCACAGTTAAACACTTGGGTCGCTCTATCTGCCCAACCTTTATGCTTGGTTCTGTATAACGTACATTGGACTTGCAGTAACCATTGGGGTTGTGTCACTAAAATGCACATAAGAGATCCTGTTGGTGGATCGAATAATTGTAATGTTCTGTAAAGATAGAAGGGAATTTGTACATATGAAGTGGGTCTCCATGGGAGCGAAGTGATCCACAAAGAACAATAATTTCCTGCAAGTGTAAGAAGAAATGGATCTTGGTGGTTCAACGACTATTGCCTCTTCTTTAACTGTGGGAAAAAGATAATGTTAGTAGTTGGGAACTAGAAGGAAATTTCCTAATGATAGCAAGATGAAAAGGGATTCTTACAACGTAAAGCAGAGAGTTGTATGAAAAAAATTCATTGACTAGTGAACATTTTAGTCTATGTTACAAATAGTTATGGCTTTCTACATGTTTATTGAAGGCGTAGTTGTGCATATTACCAAAAGTCCTAGGAGGCACAAACAAACATCAAAATAGATGGATTTGGGTTGTCCATTTGTTTTGGTGGTGTTTTGAGATGTGAAATATAGATCATGCATTACCTATAATTGTGGACAATATGTTGGGATCTTGAGTGTCCCTCAACGTCGATCTGACTAGCCAATGTGTGGTGGTCGTCATTGCATATGGTAATAGAGGTATTAGAATAACACATGGGCCATGAATTTGTTGGTTATGATCAAGGTGAAACACAAGATAATTATGTGTGGAGGTTTGGCGCCTGTTGGAAGCAACCTGAAACTATGTTGGTGCCAAAGTAGATGCATAGGTTAAGTTGGTGATGGGATGCTATGTGATAACAACTATATTTTGAGACAAGATGATTTGGCGGTGAGGGATATATTCCAACTGGTACATGTGGGTTGTACAAAGAGTTGGATCTAAGAGTTATCTATCCATGGATCTACAATTTCCGATCATGTGGTTTGGAATGAAGCCAGGTTCCTCTAGAAAAAAAATGGTTCTATGGTATTATGCTCTTTTGAAAGGAAATAAGTGGAGGACTTGGGAAGAGTGGACATGTCATTATACTTGTTACAAAGAGGGAAACCTACATTGAAAAATCATTTGGTTGATGATAGTATGCATGAGTTGAGGAGGCCAGACAAAAGCTTCAAAGGCAAGAGGCCTCTAGGAGATGTGAGACCTCCTGGGAGAATCCACTTGTTTCAGTAGGTTTTGATTCAGTGATAGAGGGAGTTGGCCTCTGAGTTCAAGATGAAGGATCTTGGCTTAATGTATTACTATTTGGGATTAGAAGTATGGAAAAAGATAGGTGAGATCTTCCTTGGTCAAGGGAAGTATGTTATCACGATCCTTCAGATATTTGGGATAATGGACTACAAGTCCATGACAACTCCCATGGTGACAAACTTGAAGAAGTTGAGAGACTTTGAATACGATCTGGTAGACCCCTCCACATACCAACAATTGATTGGCTCATTGATGTATTTGGTTAATACCATGCCATACATTTGCTTCGTTGTGAACGCGTTGATCTAGTTCCAGGTGGAACTGAGACATGAGCATTGGATAGCTGCAAAGCACATTTTGAGATATTTGCGTGGCATGCTAAATTATGGTTTAAGATATGTCTCAAACAATGATGTACATCTGCAGGGATATACAAATTCTAAATGGGCAAGGATTGCAAGTGATAGAAAGAGTACTTTTGGTGTATGTTTCAGTGTGGTCTCTGCTGTGATATCTTGAGATAGCAGAAAAAGGAAGTTTGCCACACTCATCACTGTAGAGGAAGAGTATATTGCAACTTGTGATGCCTGTACTGAAGCAGTATGGATTTGTAAGTTGGTTTATGGATTATTTGACTAGGTGTTGGATTCGACCATGATATACTATGATAATCAAAGTTGTGTGAAGCTTTCAGAAAAACTCGTGTTCCATGACAAGTCGAAGCACATTGAGATCAAGTACTACTACATTAGTGATAAAGTCTAGAAGGAAGAAGTGAAGCTCTAATACATCTCTACCGATGAGCAGATAACAGATATTCTGACGAAGCCCTTGTCCAAAGGGAAATTTGTATACTTCAGGGACAAGTTGGGTCTTGTGGAGATTACTCCCTTGGTTGAGAGGGAGTATTGATATTCTTGCATTGTGGATATTCAGTGTCTTGATGGACTTATATTCTCCTTGTGTAGAATGGTTCAGGTTGGACAGATCGTTGATGTATCATGGAATGACATTTTTCTACAGAAAATGGTCTAGGACTGACATTCTCTCATGGAACAGATGGTGACCTAATCATGATGAATGGTCCACCCCCTATGGCACGAATGTTGACCTGATTAGGGAGGTTGGTACAAAACTGATAATTCTCTAGGGCACATATGGTGACCGGATTAGAGAAAATGGTTCAGAACTGACATTCTTCTATGGCACATGTAGTGACTTGATTAGAAGAATGGTCCTTGTAGCCCATGGTGTGGATTTCAACACCTGGAAGGATTGACATTCTTCATGTGGCACA
This sequence comes from Picea engelmannii, assembly GCA_009831015.1. NCBI lineage: Eukaryota > Viridiplantae > Streptophyta > Pinopsida > Pinales > Pinaceae > Picea > Picea engelmannii. Next base: position 97,057 of record ML785994.1, on the reverse strand, counting down.
AATGGTTATCTGATTAGGAATAATGGTCCTTGTAGTCACAGGATACTCTATTGAGTGGGTGACAACTGCGAGACACTCAGTTGAGTGCACGGGTTTCATCACCTGACTTATTCAAGCATCATGCTTGATTACTTCGATGAATTATGGCCCAAAGAGTTGATGCCATATGGTGTGTCATATGACAGGTTGTTGATGATGTTACAGATGATGACAATGATGATGATATTTTTTGACATGTTGCGGAGATTATGTGTCTTTGGACAATAGTTGTGTGCTACTATGGTGGTTGTGTACCACTGACAGAGACTGTGTGTCATTGGATAGTAGATGTGTGCTACTATGGTAGTCGTGTACCACTAGCTGAGACTATGTGTCTCTAGACAATGTGATTGTGTGTCACTGGATGGTAGTTGTGTGCTACTAGTAGTGGTTGTGTACCACTAACGGTGATTGTGTATCACCATACGGTAGTTGTATACTACTATGGCTTGGCATAATCATTTTCTATTGGATGGCATTGTAGTAGCTATGTGCTACTAGCTAATTCCCATGGATAATACCAAATCGCTTGGGAGCAGTTGTGTGATGCTTGATTGTAGAGACTGTGATGGATGATTTGAGCTACCAATGGCATGGTAGTATTTGTGTGCTACTAGTTGATTGCAGAGTAGTCAGTGGACTACTAGATGAAGACATCGTGGAAATATACCTCCCTAGCTAAGAGGGAGTGTTGATGTTTTGGTAGTTGTGGGATGAAATTTCCTCTAGACAACCTTTCTTAGAAGAGAAGAAGATTCTGGAAGTTCAGGAAGCCCATTGAACAACATGAGAATATCTCATAGAGATTCAGTTGGCTCAGAGGGAGAGTCGCAGAGGGAGTTCCCCTCAGTTCAGGTGGGAGAGAGACATCTCAATGGAATGATAGACAAGTGTCATGAGTCTAGGGAGAAGTTTGTATACTTTAGAGACAAGCTTTGCATGATGTAGAACATCTCCCTCATTGAGAGGGAGTGTTGATGTTTGGGCAACATCAATAAGACATTCTCCTAGATTAATAATTAATGATATAATTATTATATTTATAATATAAGGTATATTAAATATATATATTAAATAAATAGTTATTTATTATCCAAGGGGACGCATCCTTTCATGGATGGTCGCCATATGTTCTCTATATATGGAACATTCATCACTATAATAACATATCGATCTCACATATCATCTCATACAAAAATTCAACAAGTGCTTAACTTCATCTCCCGCATGCAACTTAACTCCCCCACATAGGTGCTCTTCCAAACCCCCCTCATGCACCATCATTCCTCCATCAGCTCCATCTCGATGACGCTCCTTTGGTACCGTCTGCTCTCCATGTTCGTCCATCCCATGTCTCAGGATCTCGAGGCTTTGCTTTCCTGTAATTATGATCTCTACGACTTTGATTATGGTTTTTTGTGGGTTTTGTACTCACCCTATATACTGGGATGGCTTCACTCTTTAATTCCTTCTGAGGCCTCATCTCTCATTTGGCACCATCATCTCACCTCCTCTATCCCAATCTGCTCTCTTGCCCTCTCCTGCACCTTGGTCTCCCTTCCGACACCGTGTTTCTGGCCCTCCCCTCTCACTATTTTTTACCATGGATAGGGGAAGTTCTTCCTGCCATTCCAAAAACAACTCCTCTTGTCGATCCTGGGGCTCACAATTTATTTCAATAGTAGAAGACTCTGTCGAAGCATATCCAATTCACACCCTACCAGAGATCAGAGTCGGAATTGACCTAGTAGAGGCAGATATAAGAGTTCTTGGGCATTTTATCTTGGACGAAGAGGTCGTGTGCAACACAGGTTCTTGGATTCCAGACCCAGGCACCATGCAAGCGAGGGAGTCCCAGTACCTGAAAACAATAGACATTTATTGGCATATCAAGATGCTAATGGGTTGAGTCTTGTTGAAAGGCACAAGGCGCACCAGGAGATTATGTTGCAGTTGGATGATGTGCAGTTACAAGTAAAGTTGGTGGACCACAAAATTAATTTGCTAGTAGACAATATCATTGGATTGGACTTGACGAACCTGAATTTTCCTCTACCTCAGGTTCCTGTGGCCGAGGAACGCCCTCCTATAGCTTAATTTTATCATGCTTTTTGGTTTAATTAGGATGTTTTTCAATCTCATAGGTCTAAGTGTCCTCGTCCCTCCTCCTTTCAATGTTTTTTATGATAGGCAACAATTAGCAAACTAAAATCTCACATATCTAGGCTTTACTATTTTATGTTCTATAACTTTAAAAGACACAAGTTTTTTCATAAACAAATTGATGTATTGTTGTTGCCCTGGTTTCCCAATAACAACATAAAGTTTTTGTACAATATTTTCATATCCTAATACAATGACTATAGATAACTTTAAAAAATTCTATATAAACATAAATTATTAAAATATCATGGATATTTTGTTTGAAATTTCAATACTATTTTTAAATATTTCACTCTATAAATATTATTTTAAGGAAAAGAAAGAAAAAAAAAATTTTTATTCAAATAAAAATTAATTTGATTCATGTAATGCCATTAAACTTCAACCATCTTTAATTAAATATTTAAATAAATTAAAATTAAGTGAAAAAAATATTAATCAAATAATTCAGATAAAAATATAATTTTCTTCTTGCAACTTCATTAAACTTCTACCATCTTTAATTAAATGTGCAAATAAATCAAAATTAAAAAATATTAAAATAAAGATGGTTTTCAGAGTTTGACATCTATCATAACTCAATATGTCAGCTAACAATGAGACAATTATCATTGGAATAACTTGTTAGACATGTTTTCATTCAAGTGGAATATCTTTAGGTGTTGAGTTGTTAACTAGTTTCTTTATAAACTCTTAATCAAACAAAAACAATTTTAAATCATACTCCAAAATTATACATAAAATATATATATATAAAAAATTTATTTTACCTTAATTTTATTTATTTATTTAAAAAAAAACTAAAATTAAAATACGTGCTTCTAAAGATATTCATAATAAAAACAACTTTTTAACCAAAAGTTTATTAAAAACATTAAAATAAATATACGCTCAGAAGAAGATATTTATAAAACAAATTAGAATGTAGCTTTTCACAAATAAATCGGCAATTAATCATTTAGAAAGCATAGATTTGATTTAGATCCTTGAAAGGATGACGAGAGGATTATAAATTTGATTTGGATTACATAACTCCTCGGACGACGCTTATTGGTTGATTGATCATAATATTTTTATAAATGTTCTGCACGAATGATATATTGACTTTATTTACGGAAAAATAGATGACACGTGCAAAGCCTTTACACGAAGCCAGAGCACTTTGAAAAAGCTTAAATGTCACGTCTTAAATCTAGGAGAGACTGAAGCAACTATTTGAGAGTTCTACATGGTGTTTGTCGGACTTGCAAAAAGTGGATCGGGTTTTCCCTATCCACATCGGATCAAGTCTTAGAGTTGTATTCAATGTGAGATCGAGTTTAATGAGTTTAATGTGATGGGGAATAATGAATAAGTTTAATAAGGAAATAACGCAACCAGGTTATATTTGAGGG
>ML785994.1:28434-40056 GCA_009831015.1 Picea engelmannii | reverse complement strand
AATAAATAAGAGCATTAAAGAGTAGATCCAATAGTATACACTAAGAATTAGGAGAAAAGTACATTGCATCGAATTTAACCTAATGAGCCTACAACTTCATTGTCTTCCTGGACTGTGCAAGAATGGATTGATGGGAAAGGATCCATGTTTCAAGAGGGTGTCCAACTTGAAGGTCCACTTCCTTATTCTGGAGCGCCCCACACTCATCTTGAATTTGTTGCATTAAGTGTCTCAGCTGGAGCGCCTCACACTCATCTTGAATTTGTTGCATTAAGTGTCTCAGCTGGAGTAAAATGTTCATTATAGTTTCCACCCGAGCTGCCAAGAAAATGTGTATTCAATATTTCCTCTAGGGTCAAAGAGAACCTCTCACGCTCGTGTCACCACCATTAAAAATTACTTTCTTTAATATTTGTGAATGATCCAAATATAAATTCTTCACATTCATTTTGTATTTAGGAATTTTTTCATAGATATCATCTTAACATAAGATTGATAAGTTATTAATAATATATGTAATTTTTTCATAAATATTTTTCAACATAAAATTTATAAACTATTAATTATATATATAATTTTTTCATAAATATTTTTCAATATAAAATAAGTTATTAATAATATATATAATTTTTTCATAAATATTTTCAACATAAAATTCATAAACTATTAATTATACATATAATTTTTTCATAAATATTTTTCTAACATAAAATTGATAAACTATTAATATGTAAACGTCAATTATTGTCATTGAAATATTTTGATAAACTATTAATAAAATATATAAACTTCAATTATTATCATTGAAATATTTTGATAAACTATTAATAATATATGTAATCAATTATTATCATTGAAATATTATAAATATTTTGTTTTTGAAATTTCAACATTATTTTTAACTATTTCACTACATTAATATTCTTCTAAAAGAAAGAAACAAAAAAATATGAATCAAATTATTCGAATAAAAATAATTTGATTTATTTAATTTCATTAAGCTTTAACTATTTTTAATTATATGTCTGAGTAAACTAAAATTAAGAGAAATAAAAAACAAATTTAATCAAATTATTTAGATAAAAAAACAATTTAATTCATGTAACTCGATTAAACTTCAACAATTTTATGAAAAAACACTAAAATAAAGATACGATCTTCACGTAAAGATATTTATTAAAAGCAACTTTTTAACCTAAATTTTATTTATCAAACCAATCGAAATTTAGCTTTTCGCAAATAAATTAGCAATTAATCATTTAGAAAAGAATGGATATGATTTAGATCCTTGAAAGGATCACCAAAGGATTACAAATTTGATTTGGATTATATAACTCGTAGGACGACGATTATTGGTAGATTAATTATAATATTTTTATAAATGTTATGCACGAATGACATATTGACTTTATTTACGGAAAAAAGATAACACGTGCAAAGCCTTTACACGAAGCCAAAGCACTTTGAAAAAGCTTAAATGTCACGTCTTAAATCTAAGAGTGTGAACCAACTATTTGAGACTTATACATAATGTTTGTTGGATTTGCACAAAATGGATGGGTTTTCCCTATTCACCTAGGATCAAGTTTTAGATTTGCAATTAACTATGACACCCAACTTTATGCGATGAGGAATAATGAAGAAGCTGATGAGGATAAGTCTTTTTTTTTTTTTTTTTCGGAAATATGTTATTTTGAAAAAAACACTTTTTACATTTGAGGTCACAAAGAAATGCATGCTAGTCATGAGGTTAAGGTAATAAGTAGGTTTATGATGCTTTGTAAGTCATCATGTGAGCTTAGAAGTTGTTTATGAAACCTTTTTTTTTGTTGGTGTCAAAGTGTTGGAAATAAGAGGTAATCAACTTGGTGCATGTTGGTTTGGGGTACTAACTTCTACTAAGTTATTGACAAAGGTCAAACATCTCTTGGAGGAAGAGGGCTAAGCATCTCTAGTTCTCATAAGCCATGAGTATCCAAGGAGAACCAAGTGAATCTTTTAAGAGACAAAAAACTTGTCCTCTAATCTCATAGTAGGGACAACATCAAAATACAAAGGAGAATTCAACAAGATCCCTAATGGTGAAAGGACAAAGTTTTGTACCTCAAGAGATAGATCTATAATGGATTGAGATGGAGCTATGGTCAAAGTGTTAGGGGCAGTTGGGGGTGTTATTGACTTGCAAGTCCAATAGGTTTTGTCTATTGGTGGTAGTAAAGGCAAAGTTTTGTTGGAAGGGGAGTTGATGTTTGTCTAGAGGAGGTTTCAAAGGATATTTTTGGTAGCTATGAACATGAAGTGAACTAGTGGGGTAAGAATTTAACCCTAAAACCTTAAGTAGTGTCTGGGGTCCTACAAGAGATGACAAGGGTGGTCCTATAGATTACAAAGTGAAGAAATCCCTAAAGGTGGTGAAACAAAGAAAGTCTAGGCTAAGGATGGTTATGGGAGAAGATCTTAGGGTAGAGAAAGGCTTAGAGTTTTTGAGGAAGGTTTAGATTTCATGGTCGTCAGATTAGGGCGTGGATTCTCAATGACTAGATTCATAAATGTTGGGTCTCAATGATTAAGGATGGGCATGTCTTTCTGATCCAGGTGGATATTGGTGGCCACCCACCTATTCCAAGTGACTCCTCTTGACAATTTTTAGTTCAACATGTTCTTCTGTACTTCTTTGTAATTGTGGGTCTACACTTTCGGGGCTGTTTAAAGCCCTACACATCTTCCAGGTGGATATTGGTGGCCTCCCACCTATTCCAACTGGCTTATTTTGTATGTTTTCATATCAACACATCTTTATGTACTTCTAAGGCTGTTTTGGGGCCCTAAACAATGCTTTTTTTGCTCGCCACAATAAAATTGTAGTCGAAGTCAGAGTTTGATGACATAATGTGTAGTTCTCAAAAAGACCTTTCCAATGGGCTATCACGCACCTAAAACAAAGGTTGTATGAAAAAGTTACGACATCGGGAAGTTGAGGTACCAACTTACCCATAGGGGCCCACATAACTTTTGGCGTTTCATCTCCTAGGGCCAGGTTTTTGGATGTCTAGGGTTTTGGCATTCATGAGTAATGTTAAAAAGGCCTCTGGAGCCTCATTGTAATTATTCTGCTCAGATAAATGCATGTAGCAGCCACATCTCTTCTTAGAGATAACTACAACCATTCAAACAAGTGTTTCAGTTATGTAGTTTTACAGTTTCATCCTATTTCATTTATTCAATAGAAGATATTGTTCACTGGATATTTTTGTTTTTCTTCATATCTCTGTGTTTATTGTATTCATTATGTTAATTAGTTCGTTCCGCTCCTAAATCCGGATCAATGGTATCAGAGGGGTCTGTTGTTCATTTTTTTTTCTTCGTGCATGTCCCCGACAAGATTTAGGTACAAGAAGTTGGGACTCGAACCAATTGAGCCGTTGCAAGATCGACCGCGCCGAGCCTGACAACAAACCATGGGGGACTAAAAGAAAGATGATGGAGTAGGATATCCTTTTAAAATTTTTCTTGAGGAATCCCTTGTGCAACAAAGGAACGAAATGATGGACAACTTTGCATAGATCCTTCGACAACTGGCCACAGGAGAAGCATCTTCATCAATCGGCCATGCAACTCCCTTCAAGGTACATGTAAATTTTGATATTCCATTATTTGAAGGAATGATAGATGCGGATGTTGTAGATAAATGGTTGAATCTGCTAGAAGGGTATTTTTCGGTCCACAATTTTTCCGATAGGGAAAATATTACTTTTTCACTCCTCAAGGTTGTCCCCCATGTTAAGGACTAGTGGGATACTTACTCTGAGCAAAGGGCCATAGAGGAATCTGCAATATTTGTGGTTTCCCTTACATGGGATTCCTTCTGGGATGCCATTAAAGAACAATACTACCTTGTTGGAAGCTACGAGGACCAGTACACTAGATGGACCACCCTGCGTCAAGAAAGGGACCATACAATACTATATTTAACCAATATTTTCCATACCCTATGCACCAAATTGGGTATCAAGGACTTTGAGCGACATCTGGTGATCAAATACCGTGACTGTTTGCATAGATACATTCAAATAGAAATGGAGTTTTTGGACATCGCCTCATTGGGTACGACTTATAAATATGCTGTCAATATCAAGCGAAAATTTAAACAGAAGAGGCGAGAGTTTGGATCTGCAAACTCCTCACAGCCAAAGCAGGGAAAAGGCGGCCCCAACCCACACAACAAGGGACAGAGAAAAGAGGGCCACTCTCAGGACAACTAGTCCAAGCCGCAACACAAGCAGGGAAATGTGAAGACGAAGAAGGAAATGAGAAAATGGTGAGAATACCATAAAATCCCTTAGCACAACACTGAAGAATGCCGCTCCAAGAAGTCACTCGTGGCCGAGCTGAAGGATTCAGAATCAGAGGTCGATTCTGACTCCGAATAAAATCCAAAAGGAGGGAATCATATTATCGATATGAACCCAGTGCCACTGTCGCTACCACCAAAGTCCAGCCAAGCGAACCACAAGAACCAGAGGAAGGGGAACACCTCTTTCACTCATAGATGTGGGTAAAGGGGGCTTCGCTTCATTTCATTGTCGATAGTGGTAGTCAAAATAACTTGATCTCAACAGAGGCCGTCAAGTGGCTAGACCTGTCGACGACACCGCACCCACAACCCTACACCATCGGTTGGCTTCACCAAGAAAGATATCTCCATGTTAGCCAACAATTTCGTCTGCCCTATGACATCAAGCCTTTCAAAGACGAGGTATTGTGTGATATTTCTCCCCTTGAAGTTTGTGATGTTTTTTTAGGACAACCATATTTGTGGAAGCTCCATGCTGTGTATGAGTCTAGACCCTGTAGTGTTATTATTACTTTGGGTAGACAATTGTACTGGATACTAGAGGTAGCGTCGCCTATCGCTATTTCTTTAATCTCTACTAAGCAATGCAGTAAGGTCATTTCATAGACCGTGAAGTTCATCTTCTTTTTGATTTGTGCTCACAGTAAGCAGAAGGTCATCGCCACATTCATGGCCTCTACAAAGAGCCTCTCTTTGCAACAAAAGCAAGTGGACAGGGTCATGGAAGAGTATATAGACATCTTCTCCTCACCCACCGGGGTATTGATGCACTGCCAAGTCAAGCATCCAATTGATCAAACCCTTGGTGCACCTCTGCCTATTGTACCAGTCTATCATTTCTTGTTGATGGAAAATGACGAAATCAAGTGTAAGATCCAAAAGATTCTTCAAAATGGGCACATTAGACCCAACACCTCCCTTTGGGGAAGCCCGACTATACTGGTGCATAAGAAGGATGAGACCTGGTGACTTTGCATTGATTACAGAGCATTAAACAAAATAACAGTCAGGAGTTGGTACCCAATTCCTAGGATTGATGACCTTCTTGACCAACTCAAGGGGGAAAAGTTCTTCAACAATATTGAACTAAAGTCTGGCTACCACCAGGTTCCCATTGAACCAACTGATGTATGGAAGACAACTTTCAAATATAAAGAAGGTCTCTTCGAATGGTTGGTCATGCCCTTTGGCTTAAAAAATGAACCAGGCACTTTCATGAGGTTGATGGATGATTTATTGTGACCCTTCACCAAATATTTTGTGGTGGTATATTTAGATGACATCCTCATCTTCAACAGAACTTGGGAGGAGCACATGCAACATATTTAGCAGGTTTTGAGCACTCTGTGACAACACAAGCTATATGCCAACTTGGAAAAATTTTCCTTTGGCATGAACAAGTTCCAATACTTGGGCTACATTGTTGATGGGCATGGGGTTCATGTTGATCTCGCTAAGATCCAAGTCATCCGTGAATGGATAGCCCCAACCATAGTAACCGAGATTCAAAGCTTCTTGGATTGGCCAAATTCTACCGACTGTTTGTGTTAGGATTCTCCCATATTGCATGGGCCCTCAGCCACGTGACCAAGGGCACTGGAAGGGAAAAGTTCATGTGGGGGAAGGAACAACAACGAGCATTTGATGATCTGAAGCATCGCTTGTGCTCAACTACAATACTCTCCTTTCCCAAACTACAACAACCGTTCGATATTGAGACTGATGCATCTGAATATGTTGTAGGCACATTTCTCACTCAACATGGTCATCCGGTGGCATACCATAGTGAGACACTCTCAAATACTGTCTGGGAATATCCCACCTATGACAAGGAAATGTATTCCATTGCACAAGCCTGTCATTAATGGAAACATTACATTCTGGGAAAGGAGACAATCATCCACACTGATCACAAGCCTCTACAATTCATACAGATACAAGGGAAGTTGAAAAACAACTGCCATCATAAGTGGTCCACCTACCTACAACAGTTTCATCTCAACATCAAGTATAATACAGGGATCACAAATTGTGTCGCTGACTCCCTCATTCAACCTCCCATGGTTTCACTCACCACTTTGATCCATTCGTCTGGACATGAGTCATCTGAGTGGCCCCAACTTTATCGACAAGATCCAAACTTCGCCACCACATATCAGCTCATGGGTATAGGCGCGACTGTTACCGATTTTCACATTCATGACAAATTTTTATGCCATCTGGTCCATCTCTATGTTCCTACAAGCAAGTGTGCAAATCTGATTTGGGAAGCCCACTACAGTCAAATGGTAGGACAATTTGTCATGGAGAAAACTGTGGCCGTTCTCTTGAAACATTTTTATTGGCCAAAACTTCGACAAGACGTCAACAAGTATATCATATCTTGCACTTCTTGTAGCATTGCCAAGCCAACCATCAAGAACAAGGCTTATACACCCCTCTTCCTACCCTCGAGAAGCCTTGGGAATCCATCTCGATGGATTACATGTCTGGCCTTCCATTCACCAAGCAAGGAAATGATTGTGTATTTGTGGTCATTGATTGGTTTTCAAATATGGACATCCTCACAACTTGCAAGATGAACATCGCAGCGATAAATACTGCCAAGCTCTTCTTCGAACAAGTGTGGGTCCATTTTGGGATACTATAGACCATCATCTTCGATTGGGAAAATAAGTTCCTCAACACATTTTGGTCGAGTCTCTGGTCATTGTTGGACACCAAGCTCACTAAATCCATTGCTTTCCACCCCCAAACAGACGACCAAATAAAGGTCGTCAATCAGATGATTGTGCACATCCTGTGCATCTACAACTCTAATCATCCATGTACATGGGATGAGAGTCTCCCCTATGTTCAGTACAATTACAAAAAGGATCTCTATAGCTCCATCAACCATAGCCCATTTCAGGTGGGACTGGGATTCCAACCCTTGGGTTCCATTGATGTTGCACTACCTCTTGCAACCACATAGACATACTCTTCCCATGTTCAGTCTGAGATCGACAAATACATCAGATTCATTGAGCGGATTAAGCACATCTGCTAACAGGTTCGTGATATTTTGCAGAAAGCCAATGCTAAGTACAAGAAACGCCATGATCAACACAGGGTACCGCACCAATTTCAGGTTGGAGACAAGGTCTGGTTACATTTGCAGAAGGAGTGTCTTACAAGGCCCCATCGGAAGCTCCTCTCACTTCACTATGGGAATTACACCATCACCAAGGCTATGGGTAGCAATGATTTTGAGCTCAAGACTCCACCCTTCCTTGGCTTGCACCCAGTGTTCAATGTGGACCTCCTTCGACCATATTTTCCACCATTATTGGACACCTCAGAGATCACAGAACAACTGACACCAACAAAGCTCGACCCTCACTTCATGGAACATGTATCCACTGATCAGATAGTGGACACACATGTCAAGGGCACTCATGAACAGAGGATACAACTTTATTGGATTGTCAAGGTAAGGAAACTCCTCCACCAAGGAAAGTGGCTCACCCAGTGACAAATTCAATAAAAGTTTCCTCACCTGATGGGGGAACTCAATGCAATGGAGAACATTGCTTCCTAAGGGGGGAGGACGGGTCTAGGTGGATATTGGTGGCCACCCACCTATTCCAACTGGATTCTCTTGAGAATTTTTAGTTCAACACATTCTTCTGCACTTATTTGTAATTGTGGGTTCTACACTTCTAGGGCTGTCTGAAGCCCTACAAATATTCCAGGTGGATACTGGTGGCCTCCCACCTAATGCAACTAGATTATTTTGTATGTTTTCATGTCAACACATCTTTTTGTAATTCCAGGGCTGTTTGGGGCCCTAAACATTGTTTTTTTTGGCTCGCCAAAATAAAAATGTAGACAGAGTTAGAGTTTGACAACATAATGTGTAGTTCTCGAAAAGACCTTTCCAACAAGACATCACACAACTAAAATAGAGGTCATATTCAAAAGTTACGACCCCGAGAAGTTGAGGTACCAACTTACCCATAGGGGCCCACATAAATTTTGGCGTTTCATCTCCAAGGGTTAGGTTTTTGGATGTCCAGGGTTTTGACATTCATGGATAATGTTAAAAAGGCCTCTGGAGCGTCATTGTAATCATTCGTCTCATACAAATGCACATAGTAGCCACATCTCTTCTCAGAGATAGCTACCACCATTCAAGCAAGTGTTTTAGTTCTACAGTTTTACAGTTTCAGCCTATTTCATTTATTCAATAGAAGACATTGTTCACTGGATATCTGTGTTGTTCTTCATATCTCCGTGTTTATTGTAATCAGTCTGTTAATTAGTTTGTTCTACTCCTAAATACAGATCACTTTCACATTCTTACTAGAGGTTAGTTGGGTTTCATATTTCTCTCAAAGGAAGACCTTAGGACGATTTTGAGTGGCAGATGGTTATGGGGGACAAAGTGTTTATCACTTAAGCCATGTTTGGTGTGTTTTGATCCAAGGATGGAGGTGGAAAATGCATTCCTATTTGGGTTAAATTCCTAGAGTTACCTTTGGAGTTGTTATATTCAAAAAGTTTGTATGTGATTGGGGATGTGTTGGGGAGAACCTTGGATATTGATGTATCATTCAAAACTAGATCTTATTGAACTATGGCTTGTATCCTCATGGAGGTGGACACTAGTGTGGGGTGGGTCAATAAGATGGATATTGTAGTTAGAGAGGTGGTACATACTCAAGTTTTGGAATAATGCATAGTTGTTTTCAAATGTGCAAATTGTCATGTGTACGATCACCTACATGTATATTATGATGTTCCCTTAAAAAATATAGCGCAAAGTATAAAATACGAGTGTAGAGAAAAGCTAGAGGCTCAACCAAAGGAAAAGGTCCAAAATAAATCTGAAGAGAAATCCCAAGATGTTAAGGATCAAGGAGAGGAGGTTGAGCTCATTGTGATTGAAAATTCTATCTAAAAAACAACAGAGGATGTGGGAAATTGAAGTGAAGTTTCCAATTTTCATAGTATTAATATGCAAAATGAAGAGGACCTAGAAGGAACAAAGTGTTACAAATTAGATCATAGAGAAATAAACCAATGCGGAAATAAAACATAGAAGAGAATAGTAAAAATAGAGACATAGATATATGTGGTTCACCCAATATGGGATACGTCTAGAGAGAAATTTCCAGGTCCTTGCTTTATTATTATCCAACAAATGAAGGGATACAACCTACAACACACCCAATGCAACTTCCTCTTCCTTCTCTCACAATCTCCTCTCTTAGAATACAATATTCACACTCATACATATTCGCAATCCAATGCCCTTGTACAAAAAATGGGTTTCCTTCTTGGGTGAAAACCCTAATATAAATTATACCATTAGGTCTACAACCTATAATGAGCGGTCCATATTGACTATGAAATTACAATATTTTACAAGGAAATTTTCCCAAACTTTTCCTCGGGGGCTCTGCCCTCAAACCCCTAGATGGGGGTCTACTGGCCCCCATGCTTCCCAATTAGGGGGGTAGAGATCCCCCATACCCCTTTCATTTTGGGGCCATCCTCCGATCCCCTGACAGATGATGGGTAGGCATACCTGCATATGAATCAAGAAGATAATCAGGTTCCACAACCAACAATCTCCCACTTGGAATCTGATTACAACAATTTCACCATTACTACATCTGCTGATCTATACTTCAATTTTGGACCTGGAAAATTTCTTATATTTTACCATCATGCTTGAAGGCCACATGAAACTGAGAAAAAACTTAATTTCTCCCTGGTTACTAACTTTGTTAACATATATGTAGGATTCTGGTTGGTGTGTATCTTTTCTAGCTTCAACTATCCATCTTCTAAATTTGACCGTGTGAAATGGTACTTGAGATGTATATGTTTAGTCTTAGAGTGGAAGGCTGAATTATTTGCAAGATGAATGGCACTCAGAATATCACTGTATAACCTGGTATTCTCCTTCTTCTTACCCAATTCCTCCATTAAATTCTGTAACCAAATCATCTCTTTACTAGCCTATGTAGCAACAACATACTATGGTTCTGTTGTTGAAAGTGAAACAACCTTTTGCAATTTAAAAACCTATCTTACTATTGTCCCACCAACAATAAAAACATACCCTGAGGTGCTCATCCTACTATATTTATCACCTGCCATATCTGAATCAACATATCCCTGTAGAATAGTGTTTGAACCTACAAAACATAATGCTTGTGCAATAGTACCTCTCAAATACCTGAGAATCCACTTTACTTCCATCCAATGCTCTTTACTTGGATTGTTCATATACCTGCTCACAACTCCCATTGCATGTACAATATCTGACCTTGTGCACAACATTGCCTACATTAGGCTAGCAACTGCTGAGGAGTACAAAACCTTGGACATGTAGTCTATCTCCTCATGTGTCTTGGGACACATTTCCTTACTTAGTTTGAAATGGATGGCCAAAGGTGTACTAACTGTTTTTTCATCTCGCATTCCAAATCTTTCCAAGACCTTCTATATGTACTCACCCTGAGACAATGTTAATTTGTGTTTTTTCTTGTCTCTTGTTATTCTCATGCCAAGGATTTTTTTTGTAGCACCCAAATCCTTCATTGCAAATTAATTAGGTAATTTTCTTTTGTGTAAATTTATTTCCTGCATGTCAGGCCTTGCAACAAGCATGTCATCTACATACAATAAAAATATAATATAGCTTCCATCATCTTGTCTTTTAAAATAATCACAGTGGTCAGACTGACACCTAACGTAACCTTGTTATGTCATAAACCTGTCAAATTTCAAATACCACTCCCTTGGAGCTTGCTTTAGGGAATACGATCTCTTCTTCAACTTGCATACTAATTTCTCATTTCCTTTAATTTCATACCTCTGTGGTTGCCGCATATAAATATCTTCCTCCAAATCCCCATGGAGAAAAGTTTTATTTTCATCTAATTGTTCGAAATAAGAAGGATATAAACTTGTACCTCTTTTTTACTCCATCTTCTTCCTTCAACCTATAAACCCATTTATTCTACAATGCTTTTTTGCCTACAGACAACTAAACCAAATCCCAAGTCTGGTTTTGTAGCAAAGAATCCATCTCCTCTTTCATGTGTTGCTCCCACTTCTTTATATTTTCTATATGCATTGCTTCTTCATATCCTTCTGGTTCACCATAATCAGTCAACAATCCTTAATACAATGAAGGAGAGTATTGATAGGGGGGTCTACTTAACCTAGTAGATATTCTAATACTTGTAGGTGTTTGTGGTACTTGTTGTTGT
>ML785993.1:1051530-1075085 GCA_009831015.1 Picea engelmannii | reverse complement strand
TCCCAATGTTTCAGTTGCACCTAATACTTTGGATGTCAATACACCACCCACACATCAACCTCATGTCGAATTTTCACCTTCTTCGCCCATTAAGTCTCCTTCCATTTCTCCTTCTTCGCCTAGTGAAAGCTCTAAAGAAAGTAGCCAGGTTGATCAGAAGAAGAAGAGCCCAAAAAGGACCAAGACCCCAACAACATCAGATGTTGGCTCTAAGAAACCAGTTGCTATTAATAGTACTAGGAGTGTTGATGAGATCAACAAGATTAAAAGGAAGAATCCAAAACCCAAATTCCCTTGCAGCATTTGTAAGGGTGACCACTTTCTGAGGGATTTCCCCGGTCTTATCAAGGTTTTAGAAACGTGGTCTTCCACATCATCGGCCTTTGTCAGTCATGTCGATGATACCCCATCAACTAGTGATGTTCAGGTTGGTAAGAAGAAGAAAACTATCAAGTTCCCTTGCATGTTATGTAAAGGTAATCATTACTCTCACCTTTGTCCTCTCATGGACGAGCCTTATTCTCTTTTGTAAAAACTTCAAATTCCAAAAGGTTATCGTAGGATTTCCTCCAACCCATTGTTGGTTGATGGATTGGTCAATCCGGTTCCATCCACAGTCAGTCTGGTTGATCAGGTGGTCAATCTAGTTTCCTCCTCGATTGAACCACAAACCCAAGTAGTTGATCCAATTTCGTCATTGATCAACCCCGCTCTTCATCAAAAGAGTGACACCAAAGAGGTTGATCTGTTTCCACCCGTCGACCCCATTCTTCCTTCGGAGAATGCAACTCAAGTGGTCGATCCAGTTTCTCCATCGGTCGATCCCATTCCTCCATTGCGGAATGTCAAAGTGACTGATACAGTCCCTTCCTCGGTCAGTCCCACTCTTCCTCTGCAGAGTGCCAAAGTGGTCTATCCAAGTCCACCATTGGTTTATCTGATCCAATCATCGATCGATCCTACTCTCCTTCTAGAGAGTAAACCCAATACTACCCATGTTTTTCTTGTTAATACAGACTCTACCATGCCTGGGGGCATTCCTCCTCCTCCTGTGCAACCCCCTCCAAGTGAATCCATCCTTTTTGATTGGGGTGCACTAACTGGACCTCGTCTTCCCTCCCACATTACTTTCTAGATTACAGTACAGATTCGTGGTCGGGACGTTCCTCAAACGCTGATAGATGAAGGTGCATCCATTAGTATTTTGTCTTCCGTTGCTTGGTACGCTTTGGGTTGTCCGCAGCTTGCACCGGTTACACAGAATCTGTTAGCTTTTAACAGAATAACTAGTCAACCTTTAGGGATTCTCCCTCGATTTCCTATAACTTTGGGAGGGAAAACTGTCTTTATCGATGTCATGGTATTCTGAGACCCCTTGGATTTCACTTTACTCCTTGGGCGGGATTATGTCTATACCATGAAAGCTATTATATCCACTATTTTCCGTGTGATATATTTCCCTCATGATGGAAGAATTGTGACTATTGATCAACTTTCATTCATCAGCCCTGACTGGGTTACCTCCCTAAGTGGTTCTTATATGAAGACAGTATCGTCCCCGCCGCATGTCAATTATGTGGCGTTGTCTCCCATGACCTCAACTTACGATGATTTGGATCCGGTAGTTGACATGGTGATTTCTTCGGTAGGATTATTGCAGCCTGATATCCTTGCTCCTATCACGACCCTCGACATGTGTTCCTCCTTGAGTGATTATCTTCCATCCAGCAAAGATCTCTTGGAAGACATGACTGAGTCTTGTCCCTTGACATGGTATCCATCTAGAGAATTATCCTCTTGGAAGCCATGATCAAGAAGAAACTATGAGCATAGTTTCTCTTCTCTGTGGCAAGCTCATTAAAAAATGAAACAGAGGCCACTAGCTTTCATGCTGGGGGCATCATGAGCATAGTTTTCTTCTTTGTAGCAAGCTCGTTAAAAAATGAAACAACAATCTGGGGATCAAACCTGGAACCTTGAGCATAGTTCTTTTCCTGTGTCAAGCTCGTTAAAAAATGAAACAATCACCTCTCCCTTCAAGTTGAGTCTTTCGCCAGATCTCGTAGATGTCGAGTCGAGTCTTTCGTTAGATCTCATTTTTGCACCTTCATTTCATCCACCTATATCCTTTTTCTCCATCTAGCACAAAAATTGGTGACAACCTCAAAGTCGGTGAATGAATTGAAGCTTGGGGGGCATGTCTCTAGCCTTTGATGATCATTCTGGAGTCAAGTCACTAGCTTTCAAGCTGGGGGCAGAGTACTGAGCTTAGTCTTTGTTCTTTCTCATGCTCATAAATACATGAGAATGCAACCGGGTAAACTTTTATCTCTTTTTCGGACCCGTACGGATACACGAACACATGAAAAAGGAAACCCGCTGGAGTCTACTTTAAACCCTTTTTAGACTCTCTAAATATGAAAAGATTTTCGAGTGACCTTGCTTCCTTTCACACTCGTTAAAAGGTCATAAAGGGTGTCTTTTGAGCGATAGTTTAACCCTTTTTCAGTCTCGTTGGACTACTGTACGAAAAAGGAACTGAGAGAGTTCTCTTTTAAGTGTTTTTGCAAACTCTATAATCCCGAAAAACCTTCGATTTTTCTATCTTTGGACTCGTTAAAGCACACATCGACAAACCCATATGGGACCGAACCCTTACTTCTTCTGGTTCGTTAAACAAAGGAAGAGGAACTTACCGAAGGTGAGTTATATTGAGCATGTGTTATCCTCCTCGAGCTCATTAAATTAAAAAGAGGTACTCGTCTATCTGGATGGGGGGAAAATTGAAAGGAGCAAGCCAAGCAGTCTCTTGAGAACATTGTCCAGCAATTCTTAGAGTCTCCCTTGAACATGGCACTTTGTCATATGCATACATCATAATCCACCGAACCTCTTCACTGAGCCAATCCTTTGAGTTACTTTCACTCCTTTGGGTCACCCGACGCAAGTCACAGTATCCACTGCATAGTTTTGGTCCATGTCATGTTTGTTGTTGTGCCTCAGTGTTCAAGGGAAGTATCCACCTCGAGAGTCATCCATCCCAAATATCTTGCCTCAAAACCTGTGTCAGTCCATGTCCATTTGATCTGCCAATTACATCTCTATGTCCATTTCGTGTCATTGATGGGGGATACATCAAGGCCCTCCCTCGACGAGTCTATTCCTGTCGACTTCAACACATTATCCAGGAATCATACTTAGAAACCATTTAGTACTTTGGGACCTGCATGCCTCAATGGCAGGCCTCCTCACGTTCGACAGTCGGTCTACATCATTGACCTCTGATCGAATGATTCCATGGTTGTTCAACTTCAACTCATCTATTCACATTCACTGGAATGTACTAGGGTACCTTGGGAATCATTGACATTAATGGTGATCTCCCTCGCACTTGTTAACGGTTCACACCATTGACCGGTAATCAAGTGGTTTCTGCGATGTTCGACATTGGGACATCTATTCGCATGGTCGGATTCGTACCATATTGGGATTGGTAAGAAGACCCTGGGTTGAGTGATCACTTTGATATATGCTTTTCCTAGGCTGCGAAGGAATTACTGTCGGACAAAAAACACATACACTGTAACATAGATCCACTTTGTATTGGTTGTGGCTATGTCTTGTCATCTCGTAGATCCACTGTGTATTTTTCGTGGCTACGATCAGTCCGAGTCATCAAAGTATAGATCCACATTGTATCTTTGGTGGCTATACCTTTTTTTCAATACAATTATGGATCTGCAGTGTATTTTATGGCGGCCATATCCTGCTAAGTCTTGATCACCCAAGCATAGGTATGCTTGCCTTGGGTTTTGAAATATGTCATGATATTTGTTGGATGTTTGTGTGTAGCTTCTGTCAGGTTCTCCGAGTCTATACCCTTGCTTGGACGTCTACAAAGTATTTCAGTTATCAATTGACATCTTCTAACTTCATACTTTGGGGGGCAATTTGTTACACGTCAAAATTACTCAGCTGGATAAGTGTCGCATGTTCCTCTCAATTGTTGTAAGTGTCGCATCTTCCTTACAACTTTCGCAAGTGTCGCAAGTTAGTCGCAAGTGTCGCAAATGATGTTCGAGCATACTTCCATGCCGATGACACTAAGGAGACACTTAAAACATCTCATGTGCTTGGTTTGAAGGAGAAAGACTGATTTACTGAAGTCAAATAACTCTTGACACCTGAAGAGAGCTCTGAAACAAAGGTTCTGAGGGGGAGCGCTACTCTATATCAACTCTAGGAGCACTGGCACTCCCCTACAATGCTTCATGGAGCGTTATAACACTCCCCTTCCCCCTTTGAAGGAGAGCTTCTCATCTTGAGAGTGTTGGCATCCCTCCATAGCTTACCAGGGAGCAATACAACGCTCTGATGCCCCTTCTAAGGGAGCGCTACCTAATCTGGGGTAGTAGTTGGCCCATTGAGGAGAATGAGGGGAGGATCTTTCGAGATTAGGAAGCAGTTATGTTCAAATTCTTGGTTTCATCAAGAGATCCCTGATATGAGGAGGAAGTTCCCAACTTGTTCTAAAGATAACTCAAGAGGTTAAGCTCCTCTTAACCTATATAAAAAGACTCTATGATGGTGGAAAGGGAGAAGAACTGCTAGCATGAAACTTATGATTGTTACACGTCAAAATTGCTCAACTGGATAAGTGTCGCATATTCCTCTCAATCATTGTAAGTGTCGCATATTCCCTACAACTTTTGCAAGTGTCACAAGTTGGTCACTAGTGTTGCAAACAATGATCAGACATAATTCCATGATAACGACACTAAGGAGACACTTATAACATCTCACATGACTGATTTGAAGAAGGAGATCTGGTTCACTGGAGTCAGGTAACTCTTTACACCTGAAAGGAACCCTGAAAAAAAGGTTTTGAGGGGGAGCGCTCCCCTACTTCAGCTCCAGAAGTGCTGGTGCTCCCCTATAATGCTTCAGGGAGCGTTATAATGCTCCCCAAACCCTTTTGGAGGAGTGCTTCTCATCTTGAGAGCGTTGGCGCTTCCCCAAGGCTTACCAAGGAGTGCTACAACGCTTTGATGCCTCTTTTGAGGGAGCGCTCCCTAATATGGGTCAGTTGTTGGCCCGTTGAGGAAAATAAGGGGAGGATCTTTCGAGATTAGGAGGCAGTTGTGCTCGAATTCTTGATTTCATCAAGAGATTCCTGATCTAAGGAGGAGGTTCCCAACTTGTTCTAAATATAACTCAAGAGGTTAAGCTCCTCTTAACCTATATAAATAGGCTCTATGATGGTGGAAAGGGGGAAGAATTGCTAGCATGAAACCTATGATCTCATAGGAAACACACAGTCAGCCAAAGGACAAGTGATCAGTGAAGTTGTTGTCAGCCAGGTTGTGGATCTTTTGAGCAAGGGTTAGACGAAGGGGACTTGACAAAGCTGCCACATTCACATCTACGATTGTAAGCACTGCTGTCGTCATTCTCATTAATATGACACGCTTGGCTTGTTTCTTTCTAGTTTGTGTTTGATGTTACATGAACTTATCATTAATTGATAGATCTGGTTTCAAGCTAATATCAATAGAGCAGGAAGTGGTCGTATCTTGTTTTCCTGCAGAACTCAGTGAGGAGCAAAGGATTGGAGCGCAACTCAGAGCGTGCAGGGACAAACGTCGATTAAGAGGTACTTCTGTTATCCTTGCTTCTCATGTATTAGTTTAGATAGATTTGAAAGGAATTCAGTGTCCACCTTAAGCATTTTTCTGTCTAGGGTTAAGGTCAAGCCTTAGAGGCGATCTACCTGTCCGCAGGGAGATTTTCCTACAACAGAAACTGGCGACTCCACTGGGGAGATAGCCTCGAATCGAAACCTCTTGTTTTGATTTCTCCTCATTGACCTAGTTCTGTCCCTTGATTGTTTCAGACCTAGTTTACTACTCTTTTGATTGGTTTCATGAGCTGATTGGCTCCCCACCTTATCACACTCAGCATACTTGTCAAGTTTGGATCCCAATTTTTGGAATTTTCTGACAATTTTTGAAGTTTTAGACCCTGGCGCCCCTGTCCTAGTCTTAACAGAGCGCCAGTGATCCTAATGGATTTACACAGAGCGCTATAATTCTCCTTGCCCTTGGCAATAGAGAGCCAACGTCTTTTTGGCCCAATAACCTTCCAGAATTGCCCTGTTAGGGTTTGCCTCTGTGTCTCTTCTGTTGAGTGATCTAGTGAGTCAATTGTTCTTCATTTTCAACCTTGACATCTGTCTTTTTGAAGAATAAATACCTTGTTGATTGGATCTTGCAGCCTTCTTCACCATTTTTATTGAGTTTTTCCTGTTGAGTGAAGTTTGGAACCCATGCATTGTTCTTCTCCCCTCATCAGCTGAGTAAAAAACCTTGGTGAATGTCATCAAAGGCCTATAGACCTCTTTATCTTGATCTGAGTCGAGGTCATTGTTCTTCAACTTTTTCTTTGGGTGTGAATTTTGTTTTCTCTTTGATTGTTTCTTTTCTTTCACTTTTCATTTGATTGCAACGAGATGGTGCATTGTTTGTATGACTTTAGCTTGTGCTAGTTTGATTTTTCATTCATACAAAGACAATTAACGAGACAAGCATTGTGTTGAATCGATCTTTAACTCATATATGAACAATGAAAAATCATCTCCATGATTGATTGTGCATATTAGAAGGCATTTTAAAAGGTTTTTGCATTACATCAGGATTTGATTGAGAAAAAGAAATGTTTGAGGATACTTCGTATTTTGTGCTTGTTATGTGAAAAGAACTCTCCCTCTCCCTTAGATAGATGTTCATCGAAAGGAAATGACTGCTTATCATGTTCGATGTATTCTTTGGGGCTGAGTCACAATTCCATTTGTTTCACTTCCATACACCCCTTTTGCGTAAAGAACATCCATAAAAATCAACGTTATTTAAAAAATCATCTAGAACTTTTTCTTTGTTAGGATCCTCCACCAACAGTAGGATAGGTGTAGCACTTTGGATTAGGCTGTGAGCATAACTCTCCAAAGTTTCCAAAACAAACAGTAGCATACTGAGTTAGGGAGAGTCAAATCCAGTTATCGTATAAGTCTGCCTGGGATCCCCCTCTCACACAGGGGTTACACACAAGGTCGCATTCGGCTAAGCTATGTAGACTAACCCTCCATGGTTTAACTGATTGTGGTGGTTGGATCATATTATGGGGGTCACTTTGAGGTAAATCCACAATTGGAAGCCTTCTAGTTGATTTTGGGCTTGATACCTTGCCTGTACGTTCTGATCGAACTGTCGACTGTTCCCACCCAGGGGCTGACTGCGAATTGGTAACCTTAGTGGCCATAATATTTAGGGTCTTACACAAGGTGACGGTGACGGGAAGTCTCACTGTACCTGGAACAAACATTGGTCAAACTCACTCAGGCTCCTTGGAGGGTAAATCCACAATTACTGTGTGGAAGCTTGCACCAAGGCGTAAGTCTGTTAAGAAGGTCGCCATTGTAACTGCTCCACCCTACCCCCACCCCTTCTAGACTTGATCATGCGATGTTGGATTTCATCACCAACTAGTACAGTCATCAAAAGAAGGTCCTGTTTGCTTGGTTGTGATTCTTAGATTTTTAGCGTGTGCTGTTTATTTTTGCTAGTTGGCCATAGATTTCTTTCGTCGACTCTTTTCCGCCAACATCGACCCTCCACGACGCTCGCAGAGGCTACAGGGACTTCCTCTAGAAAATATGGAAGGAGACACCCCTTTACCCCCTCATTCTATGGAGAAATCTCCTCAACAGAGCGAGGTTCAAAACACTACAACTTCCCAGGAAGAAGTTCCCATCCCTTTGGAGAATTTTCGAATTGTCTCGGAATCTCCGGAAGCATACCGCATTCCGGAAGGATACGAACGACGGATCCTCCACTTAAATTCTGTTGGAGAATTTGTTGTCATTAATCCGGACATTCCGGCTGGGTCTCCTCAAAACCCTTTAGCAGATGACCCTTTTTGGACCATGGACATTGTTCGGAGTCCACCACGCTTGGTGCGAGATCTCTATGGAACAGGGGAAGGTGCCGACGCATCTTTCTCCTACACCATACCTCCAAATCACTTTACCAGTGCCACCACTTTTATATCCACACCACCCGTTGGTCTGAACATACCGTTCGTTGGCCCGAGGTCTACTATTCCCCTCTAGACGGCCCAATCTACGATAGTCCCTCACATCCCGACTATTCCCGCTGGCAATCTGGTGGTCACTCAAGCCGCAATAGGCACACCTATAACGCCGAGACCTACACTCCCTTTTGGGTACAGGGCACTAAATGATTTCACCGCCAATGCGGCCACTACCCAAGTTTTACCGAGAAGTTCCATTCCTCTCCAACAACCCGGAGGGACTGGTCTTGGTGGTCCTAATCTGCCCGGCGACACTAGTCAATTTTTTACGTCTGGCTCTCAAATCCTGGGAACTCTACCACAAGCTGGGGGGCATCCTCCCACCGGAGGACAAATTCCATTCGGGGGACACCCTCATGCTGGGGGGAAACCTCAAGTTGAAGTCCACCATCAACCACAAGGAAAAAATGTGTCCGCCTCACCCAATCCGTGGAGCATCCCTTTTCAAGGAAATCTGCATGCCTCCACGAGACAAAATGTGCCTTCCACACCCAATCCATGGAACGTCCCTTCTTCAAGAAACCCACATTTCCCGGCAGGACAAAATACTCAGACTCCACAACAACCTCCCTATGGACAAATGCCCAACCCAACCCATAACCCTCAAAACCCATCCGGTTATCCTCCTCTCACACAGGCTTCTCAAAACACCTCAAACCCTGCGTACCTTGGTCAAAACCAACCTCATATGAGAGGGCCCACTATTTATAATTATCCACATAACCCGGTAATGGGCCCCACTAGTGTACCTCTGCCACACCAACATTACCCACAGGTTAACCGACAACTACCTTTTCTAGCTACCCTGGATCTTCCAGACTTGTCTCGGTTAATGAATGATCCCATTTATCATTCTCCGGTTTGGCCAGCTATTCCAGCAAAACTTCCTTCTGATATCCCAAAATTCGACGGAAAGTCCGGAGAAGACCCGAACAACCACGTGATGACTTTCCATTTGTGGTGTTCATCCAACTCCCTCATGGACGATTCTATTCATTTGCATCTTTTCCAATGGACACTTACGGGTTCCGCCGCAAAATGGTATATTGAATTACCACGCGCATCTTTTCACGATTTCAACTCCCTCGCCATGTCCTTCCTCACACACTTCCAACTACCCATCCGATACGAGACGGGTACTGAACTATTAACCTCCCTTCATCAGACAACTTCCATACACATCTCTGATCATATCCATGAATGGAGACGACGACGAAGGCTAATCAAAGCGGTCATCCCCGACCAATTATTAGAGGAATGGTTCACGAAATCCTTATTACCCCAGATCGCTCGTGATGTAGCCATGGGCGGTGTGGTCACCGAGGAAGAATCCATCGCCCGAGCTCAGTACTTAGACTTAGTCTATTCACAATCCGGTACTTTGTATGAGTTGATACCGAACGCTACTCGTGCCACTAACGATCCATCCAAACCATCGACTGCTTCGCATGCGGATGGAGTTATTGGCTCCGTCAAAACTCAATCTACCACCCAGTCCACTGGAACGATTCAACGGCCCTCTTCGAAGGTTGCTCCCAGTTTGACTGCACCCTCTTCTACCCCCCCTCAAAATCAAATCTATGATGTGAATGTGGTCCAATCAACCCCTTCACAACAACCTGGGGGAAAGAAGAAAGAGAGAAACAAAACAAAGACGAACAATAACAACGAACAAACCAAAACCAAACTGCAAACCCCTGCTGCCAGAAAACAACCACAGCGAAAACCAAAATTCCCATGTCTCATTTGCGGTGACGATCACTACACTCGAGACTGCTCACATCACGATGAAGTGGCCAAACTTTTCAAGGGAAATTCGCAACCCACTGTGCTTACTCAGCCTTTTCCGCAACAACAATATTTGGTTGCACAAACCCCCACGCCGGGGGACAGTTCCAACCAACCCCATGATGAGGCCTCGACAAGCGCACACATTTACATGTTTAACAAGGTTAATCTAACCACTCACTCTGCGACATACGACACGCCAGTTAAACCTGATAAGCCGAAGACTGTTAACGGTTCTTCGCCAGATCCTTTACCATCCTCTGTTAATCCTCCGTCTGTTAGCCCTCCATCCAAGCCACTTCAGATTGAGAAACCTTCTTTTGACTCCATCTTACGCCCTCCTAAGAGCACCATTCGGAAATCCACTTTCAATCCTAATTCACGGGCTGCCCAAAATTACAATATTGTAGAAGCTTTGGCCCAAGCCCCATGTGCCATGTCCGCATTGGAAGTTATACAACAATGTCCCAACCAACGTAGGATGCTCTTAGCTTCCATTGGCACTTTCGATCCCGAGTCATCAAACTACATCAGGTTTAATCTGGACGATCATCAACCATGACTCTCCCACTAGCTAGCTTTCCAAATCGATGTTGTTGTTCACAATCAACAAATTCATCGAACCATCCTAGATGAGGGAGCCTCCACCTATGTCATGTCTCTAGCCTATTGGAAAGGTTTGAAATCACCTTCCCTTAACAAATCCCCTACGATGTTACACGCCTTCGATGGACAAGGTTTCCATCCTCACAGATTACTACAATCCCTCACCATTCAATTGAGCGGTAAAACTGTTACCGTTGATGTCGAGGTGGTCGATGCTCCCCTCAATTACAACCTATTACTCAAAAGAAGTTGGTTCTACACTATGATTGTCGTCGCCTCATCGGTGTTTCGATGTGTACAATTCCCCCATCAAGGCAAAATTGTCACCATCAATCAACTTGACTTCTGTACACCCGACGCTCGCATCCCTGCCACCAACAACATTCCTTTTTTGGGAGACCACCCAGTTACGTATGAAAGCATTGGTGTTGGCTTATTGAAAGATTCTAGCCTTATGGGTACTTTCCCTACACCACTTCCACCTACTGCACACCACATTGCTTCCATCAACATGATATCGACTATGCCTTATCAATCCCTGGAATCATCAGATCCTTGGATTGTACCTAGTCCTTTGGAATTCGATGTGCTCAGTGACACCATGCCACTCATCCCAGCCTAGGCTGCATACGTAGCTATCCAATCTACCTCTCCCTCTCCCAACAATTCAAATTCATTGGCACCCTATACCTATTCGGTGCCCTCGTGGTTGGAGTCCCTATCATCTGCCGTTGATTACATTTCCCACATTTTTCCTTCTGACGAATCTATCATGGAAATGCTTAGCATTGACGAATTGCCCTGGGATGACAACCACCATCGATCCTCTTTTCTTCCACCTTTGGAAGAAGAACAATACATATGATCTGTCTTCCCCCCCAATGTTACCGATGCTCCACAATCCCCTATCCTCACACAAGATACTTTCTCTGAGGGGAACATGGGTAACATCTCTATTACAATCACATTTGACATTTCAGTCAAAGAAGGTGTCGTGGAAAACATTAATCTTGGTGCCAATTGCACGCCCGACGAAGTGGTTTCTTACACCGCTTTGTTCAAGGAATTCCGCGATGTCTTCGCATGGAGCTATGAGGAAATGCCAGGGATTGACCCTTCAATCATCATACACGAAATCAAGGCTTACCCTGATGCAAAACCGGTTCGACAGAAACTCCGCCCGGTTCACCCGAAGAAAATGGCAGCTATAAAGGCAGAAGTTGAAAAATTTCTAAAATCTGGCTTCATCTACCCTGTCCCTTTGACAGAATGGGTCTCCAACCTCGTTCCGTTCACTAAGAAACAAGGGACCATCCGTGTTTGCGTAGATTATTGAGATCTCAACAAAGCTTGTCCCAAGGACAACTACCCTATGCCTTTCATCGATCAAATCATCGATAATTGCACGGGAAGCGTAATCTTCTCTTTCATGGATGGCTTTTCTGGATACAACCAGATTGAAATCTTACCTGCTGATCAACATAAGACAACCTTCATCTGCCCTTGGGGAACTTTCGCCTACCGAAAGCTACCTTTTGGCCTTAAAAATGCTGGTGCTACTTTCCAGCGAAACATGTCGTACGCTTTCCACGACATCAAACATATCGCGGAACCTTACCTCGATGATTTACCCGCCCATTCATCCAACCGACACGATCACATTGGTCACTTGCAGGCAATTTTTCTTCGATGTCGCTTCTATCGTATTCGAATGAACCCACATAAATGCATTTTCGCTGTCGAATCCGGCCGAATCCTCGGTTTCATCGTCTCCAAAGATGGGATCAGGGTGGATCCCTTAAAGATCAAGGCCATTCTAGCCTTACCCCCACCTACCAACTTAACCCAACTCCAAAGTTTGCAAGGCAAAGAAAACTTTCTTTGTCGTTTCATCTGCAATTATGTTGAGATCACTAAAGGATTTATGCGGCTACTACAAAAGAACATCCCTTTCATCTGGGATGACATTGCCCAACGATCATTCGACGCTCTCAAGCACTCTTTGACCCACGCTCCTTTGTTACATCCTCCCGAATATACAAAGGATTATATCCTTTACTTGGATGCTTCTACTTCCACCATTGCGATGGTGCTAGTTCAAGAGGACTCTAACGACGAAGAACACGTGATTTATTATCTGAGCAAGAGTCTATCCGGACCTGAACTTAGATATTCGCATGTTGAGAAACGGGCTATGGAAGCCATCATTTATGTCCAAAGATTCCGCCACTACATTTTGTTATGCACCACCATGGTAATCGCAGACTCCAACCCCATGTACCACATCTTAACACATCAAGTACTTGGGTGAAAATATTCGAAATGGATAGTTATTCTTCAAGAATTCGATCTCGAGTTTACAAAGGCTAAAGCCAAAAAATCCCTGGTGTTTGTTGAGCTCATCTATTCTCTCCCTTGTTCCGATGAAAACATTGACCCCAGAGATTCTCTCCCCGATGAATCTCTCTTCCTCATCAGCACTTCTGACCCTTGGTACGGAGACATTCTCCTCTACCTTCAAACTCAACTTTTTCAGCCCAACATCTCTCACGAAGAGCGTCGACACATCCGTCACCACTCTCGCCGTTATCTCATCCTCGGTGACACTTTGTATCATCGTGGCATTGACACCATCCTTCGGCGATGTCTGATTCACGAAGAGGTTGAACGCGTCTTGAACGATTGTCACCTTGGCGCCTGTGGCGGTCACCTTTCCGGGATGGCCACAGCCCAAAAAATCCTACGTGCCGGCTACTTTTGGCCCTCGATGTTCAAAGATTGCATCGAGGCCGTCAAAAAATGCCCACCCTACCAAATCTTCAACAAGAAGGCACGCACCCACCCTACTGCGCTGCATCCCATTATTGTCGTCGACACCTTTTCCAAATGGGGTATCGATTTCATGCAGTGTAAGCCTACCTCAGCCGGGGGGCACGGTTACATCATCGTCGTCGTCGACTACTTCAAAAAATGGACTGAGGCTATGCCTACCTTCCTGAACGATGGTTTTACTGTAGCTCTATTCCTCTTCAACCACATCATTACTCATTTTGGTGTACCACATCCCATTGTCACCGACCATGGTGCACACTTCAAAAACCAGATGATGAGCGAATTACACGTCAAATTGGGTTTTCGCCATGAAAACTCATCCCCTTACTACCCTCAAGCAAATGGACAAGTTGAGGCGATCAACAAAGTCCTAAAAACCATGATCCAATGCATGGTAGGGGAAAAAAAGACATCGTGTCATTTACAACTGTTTTCCTCTCTCTGGGCCTATCGTACTTCTGTGAAAACCTCAACTGGATTCACTCCTTTCCAGTTGGTCTATGGCATTGAAGCCGTACTACCAATCGAATGTGAAATTCCATCACTCAAATTGAAAGTAGAACTCCTGCCCCATACCTCTACGGAAGAAGAACGATTCTTGTATCTATCCAAGCTGGATGAAACACGCCGTGATGCTGCTCTCGTTAATGAGGCACATCAGAAACGAATTAAGAGTCAATATGACAAATCCGTCCAACCTCGAGCCTTTGCATAAGGAGACTTAGTCCTCGTTTATGACCAAGCACACGATAAATTGGGAACAAGAAAGTTAGAACCCATGTGGCACGGTCCTTACATCATGAAATGTGTTCTACACAGAGGCGCTTATGAACTAGTAGATCATGATGGAATTTTCCTGGGAGAGCCCCGAAACAGGCTTTACCTTAAAAAGTACTATGCCTAGATCACCTAGCATCTGTACTTTGTACATTATTGTATTTTAGTTTGGTGTGTCTTTTTCTTTCGCGTGTTTGAGTCTTTACCATTGCCACTCATGACTGTGCCTGTGTTTTCATGCGCATATGACGTCTACCTTTCCTATCTTTTTTGGGTTCGCGGATGGCGCCAGCTGACATACCTGGAACATTGCTTCGGCAACATGGGTTATTTATTAGTTCGACGAGTTGTTGAGTTCAGGAGGCATCTGTTTAGGACCAGCAACCAACAATATGGTAGAATACGATGCTGTCATTGGACTGTTAACCCAAGCCTCCTCCCTAGGTATCTCTCGTATCATCGTTTACTTAGACTCCCAACTCATGGTTTATCAACTCAACCGCATTTACACTATCCGTAGTCCTATCCTGCTACGTCTACACTTGCAAGTTCATTGTCTTGAACGAATTTTCAATTACATTGAATATAGACACATTCCGAGAGAACTTAATAGTGTTTCAGATTCATTAGCTAATTATATCATGGATCGGTATTTAGCCCACAGATGAGATTCAAGGAAAGAAAAAACTGTACATTACATGTAAATTAAAACACATCACAGACATCATCATGTACAAATCATCGACATCATAAAAACTTGAAACTGTATATATATATATATGGCATGACTGAAATGTTTGCTTTACATCAAAAAGTGTGTAAAAGGGCAAAATATTGGGTCTGTTCACCCATACAACATCGCCTGACACGGCATACAAAAAAAAATGATCACAGGGAGACTTTAATCTCCCTGCATTGCATTGTGTTGTGAGTAACATACTACTGCACGTAGTACACGCCTCAACAGAGAATTGATATTCTCTGGTACCCCTACAGTGTGTCGCTGCAGATGTAAAGGCACTTCCCCCCTCCGCAGAGGAGGGATGCCCATCGTAAGGCCTTGGAGGTTTCTTTCGACCTCCCGGAGACCCATCACTGGTACCACTGGATCTGCTACAGCTGGGGTGCCTCCACGATTCCCTGGTACTGGTGTATCAACTGGGCACACTTCTCCCTTGTCTGCATGTTGGAAACAAAACATTTGTCAAAACTCTTTTACACACCCAAAAAAATGCATATACATCAAAAAACTTAAAAAACAAAAACTAGACAAGATATGTCTTAATCTCTTACCTGAATCATCCCAGTCTTCCCCCATGGGAAAAATCAAGTCCATACTCCCACGAAAGTCTACATCGGCATAAGGGAAGTCCTCTATCCAGAGGAACTGTCGTCTCAGCCAGGCAAAGAAATCACCACTGAAGTGGAACTCTGACTCCGAAACTAGTCTTGGGGACAGACTAGTCCACCTCTCCATCCGAGGTTCATCCACTGGGTGTACTGCCAATGCTATCTGAGGCTGCATCTGAGGGATGCGCTCTAGAAAGAACGAGACCAAAAATGAGCCATAGCCGAATTGCTTCTGACCAGTCTTGCAGCGAGAGATCTGTGCCTTCACATTCCGAAGGAACGCTGCACTCCAGTTGAACAGTGTTGGCTCTAAACACTGAACACCATAGGCCACCTATGATCTCGATTCCAAATGAGCACTAGTACTTCCGGTCACGCTTGTGATAGAAAATAATATAGACCGGAGAGGCATATCGCGTATATCCTTGATAGGGATTCTGCCCCCTACCAACCTTGCTCCCGGAATACAGTGACGTGCCAGATACACATCCACCTGCTCAGGTAATGCCCTCTGTCCAGTGAAAGATATAGGGACCTCTCTTTTCGAGAGGCTGATAAAAAAGTACACATATTCCAACTCAATGGTTAGGAGTTGTGTACCAATACGGAATCCTCGCAATGTCCCAAAGGCCGATCATGTGCTCAAGCAGTAGAATCTCTCTCTTCATTTTTTGCAATTTGAAAAACTTGAGCAAGCCACAGGCTCGCAAAGCGGCCCGCGTACGAGGAATCTGTAGAGCGGCTAAATCATCCATCTCGTGTTCCCTCTCTTTCCATTCAATCATGATTGTCGAAGACACCTACAAAACAAAAAAATCAAGAATTTCATTATTCTTCACGTTTTGATAATTTCGGCGATTTTCAAAAAACATTTTAAAACATAAAACAAAGTACCCATGTCATCTAAAAGCTACCTCTCACTCTTTTTAACCACCACACCCTTCAACATTTGTTAAATAATGATAAAAACATTATAAAAATGCAAAAACAATTTTGGGGGGGCGTGGGTATTTGGGGAGGATTTTTGTGAAGTTCTTTTGCCAAGAATGACCTGCCTAATTGATTGCAAGGGTGTATACATCCTAAAAACCCTTGTCTAATGCATTTTTGCAAAAGAATCCCCCTATTTTATTAATGTTTAAAAGGAGGCTGATTTGGTCAAAGAGGGGTGACCTAGGGCTTTGTGTTTTAAATAAATAATGCCATGAAAATCAATCTGAAACCATGCAATTGAAATAGCAAGGGATGGGCACCTACCTGGTTCGAACAGTGAGCGAAATGATTGATCGTAGCTCTGGCAGCAAGAAAAACAAGATCTTCTCCACAATGAGATTCTCCACTACTCCAAAAATCCTTGCAAATGAAATGGTAAATGAATTTCCAAATCAATTCTTATTTATAGAATTCCATTTTTTTATAAGGTATGGTCATTTTTGGGTTTCTCTAACGATGAAATGGCTTCACTAAACTCTGGTTTGTAGTTTCTGGCATCGCAGGTTTCTTGGCAATTCTAATGAATCATTCACCTTGTCGCAGTTATGAGCATAGTCTTAGTTCGTTCTCAAGCTCAACAATATGAGAACGTAACTGGGTAAACTTTTATCTCTTTTTTGGACCCGTCCGGATACGAACACACGAAAAATGAACCCCCCTCGAGTCTCCTTTAAAACCTTTTAGGACTCTCTAAATATGAAAAGATTGTCGAGTGATCTTACTTCCTTTCACACTCGTTAAAAGGCCAGAAAGGGCATCCTTCGAGCGATAGTTTAACCCTTTTTCGGTCTCGTTGGACTACTGTACGAAAAAGGAACCGAGAGAGTTCTCTTTTAAGCGTTTTTCCAAACTCTATAATCCCGAAAAACCTTCGAGTTTTCTGTCTTTGGACTTGTTAAAAGAACACATTGACAGGCCCATACGGGACCGATCCCTTACTTCTTCCGGTTCGTCAAACAAAGGAAGAGGGACTTACCGAAGGTGAGTCATATCGAGCATGTGTTATCCTCCTCGAGCTCGTTAAATAAAAAAGAGGTACTCATCTATCTGGATGGGGGAGAAAATTGAAAGGAGCAAGCCAAGCAGTCTCTTGAGAACATCGTCCAACACTTCTTAGAGTCGCCCTTGAACATGACACTTTGTCATTTGCACATATCATAATCCGCTGAACCTCTGCACTGAGCCAATCCTTGAGTTCCTTTCACTCCTTTGGGTCACCCGACGCAAGTCACAGTATCCATTACATAGTTTTGGTCCATGTCATGTTTTGCTGTCGTGCCTCAGTGTTCAAGGGAAGTATCCGTCTCGAGAGTCATCCATCCCAAATATCTTGCCTCAAAACCTGTGTCAATCCATGTCCATTTGATCTGCCAAACATATCTCCATGTTCATTTCATGTCATTGATGGGGGATACATCAAGGCCCTCCCTCGACGAGTCTATTCCTGTCGAATCCAACACATTATCTGGGAATTAGACTTAGAAACTAATTAGTACTTTGGGACCTGCATGCCTCAATGGAAGGCCTCCTCACGTTCGACAGTGGGTTTACACCATTGACCTATGATCGAATGATTCCACGAATGTTCGACCTCAGCTCATCTATTCACGTTTGATGGAATGTACTAAGGTACCCTGGGAATCATTGACATTAATGGTGATCTCCCTCACACTTGTTAACGGTTTACCTCATTGACCGGTAATCAAGTGGTTTCTACCATGTTCGACACCAAGACATCTATTCACATGGTTAGAATCGTATCACACTGGGATTGGTAAGAAGACCCTGGGTTGAGTAATTCACTTTGATATATGTTTCGCCCAGGTTGTGAAAGAGTTTTTTGGACAAAGAACACATACATTGTTGCATAGATCCAATTTGTATTGGTCGTGGCTATGTATTGTCATCTTGTATATCCACTGTGTATTCTTCGTGGCTACGATCAGTCCGAGTCATCACAGTATAGATCCACATTGTATCTTCGGTGGCTATACTCTTTTATCAATACAATTATGGATCCGCAGTGTATATTATGGTGGCCATACCTTACAAGTCTCGATCACCCAAGCATAGGTATGCCTGCCTTGGGTCTTGAAATATGTCATGATATTTGTTGGATGTTTGTGTGCAGCTTCCGTCAGATTCTCCGAGTCTATACCCTTGCTTGAACGTCTACAAAGTATTTCAGTCATCAGTTTTCATCTTCTGACTTCATACTTTGGGGGGCATTCTGTTACACATCAAAATTGCTCAATTGGATAAGTGTCGCATATTCCTCTCAATCGTCGTAAGTGTCGCATATTCCCTACAAATTTCACAAGTGTCGCAAGTTGGTCACTAGTGTCGCAAATAATGATCAGACATAATGCCATGATAACGACAATAAGGAGACACTTATAACATCTCACATGACTGATTTGAAGAAGGAGAACTAGTTCACTGGAGTCAGGTAACTCTTGACACCTGAAAGGAACCCTGAAAAAAAGGTTTTGAGGGGGAGCGCTCCCCTACTTCAGCTCCAGAAGTGCTGGCGCTCCCCTATAATGCTTCAGGGAGCATTATAACGCTCCCCAGACTCTTTTTGAGGAGCGTTGCTCATCTTGAGAGCGCCGACACTTCCCCAAGGCTTACCAAGGAGTGCTACAACGCTCTGATGCCCCTTTTGAGGGAGTGCTCCCTAATTTGGGTCAGTTGTTGGCTCGTTGAGGAAAATAAGGGGAGAATCTTTTGAGATTAGGAGGCATTTGTGCTTGAATTATCGATTTCATCAAGAGATCCCTGATCTAAGGAGGAGGTTCCCAACTTGTTCTAAAGATAACTCAAGAGGTTAAGCTCCTCTTAACCTATATAAACAGGCTCTATGATGGTGGAAAGGGGGAAGAATTGCTAGCATGAAACCTATGATCTCATAGGAAACACACAGTCAGCCAAAGGACAAGTGATTAGTGAAGCTGTTGTCAGCCAGGTTGTGGATCTTTTGAGCAAGGGTTAGACGAAGGGGACTTGACCAAGCTGCCACATTCGCACCTACGATTGTAAGCACTGTTTTCGTCATTCTCATTAATATGACACGCTTGGCCTGTTTGTTTCTATTTTGTGTATGATGTTACATGAACTTATCATTCATTGATAGATCTATTTTCAAGCTAATATCAATAGAGAAGGAAGTGGTTGTATCTTGTTTTCCTGCAGAACTCAGCGAGGAGCAAAGGATTGGAGCGCAACTCGGAGCGTGCAGGGACACACGTCGATTAAGAGGTACTTTTGTTATCCTTCCTTCTCATGTATTAGTTTAGATAGATTTGAAAGGAAGTCAGTGTCCACGTTAAGCATTTTTCTGTCTAGGGTTAAGGTCAAGCCTTAGAGACGATCTACCTGTCCGCAGGGAGATTTTCCTACAAAAATGATCTTGGAGAAAATACATAGTCAGCCAAAGGAGAGTGATCAGTGAAGATATTGTTGTCCAGGTTGTGGATCTTTCAGGCAAGGGTTAGACGAAGAGGACCCAACGAAGCTGTCACATTCGCATCTACGATTGTAAGCACTGCTATCGTTATTCTCATTAATATGACACGCTTGGCCTGTTTCTTTCTAGTTTGTGTCTAATGTTACATGAACTCATCATTAATTGATAGATCTATTTTCAAGCTAATATCAATAGAGTAGCTAGTGGTCGTATCTTGTTTTGTCCACAGGATCCATCGAGAAGCAAAGGATTGAAGCGCAACTAGGAGCGTGCAGGGACAAACATCGATAAAGAGGTACTTCTGTCATCCTTCCTTCTCATGTGTTAGTTTAGATAGATTGGAAAGGAAGTCAGTGACCATGTTAAGCATTTTCTGTCTAGAGTTAGGGTCAAGCTCTTAGAGGCAATCTACCTGTTCGCAGGGAGATTTTCCTACAACAGAAATATCTTGACATAAACTCTCCTCCCCGGTATGATCTTACTGCCTATAACCTCTTCCCTGTTTGAGTCTCAGTTAAAGCCTTAAATATCTTAAAATTCTCAAATTCTTCAGCTTTTTCTTTGAGAAAGGAAACCCAAGTAAGTCTGGAGTAATCATCGATAATCAACATGAAGTAGTTTTCTTTCCCTATTCCTTCCTGTCATGATGGTCCACATAAATCCATATGAACTAGTTGGAGTGGTTTCTCTGTTGAAGTAAAGCTATTGGACTTAAACTGTGTCCTGTTTTGCTTCCTTACTTGACAGGGTTTACACACTGAATCTTGGGGCTTTGATATTCTCAGAATATCTTTTACTGCCTCGAGGTTTTTGAGTTTTATTAAGTGGTCAAAGTTTAGATGTCCAAGTCTCCTATGCCATAACCATCTTTCATCATATTTTATTATATGACATTCTTCTCTATTTTCTTTCAGCACATATACATTATTTTCTGTCCTTATGCCTTTGGCCACCACTTGTCCTGAGTTTACAGACTTTATCTTGCAGTCCTTGGACGTGAAAAACACCTCGCATCCTCTGTCACACATTTGACTTACACTTATAAAGTTATGTTTCAGCCCATCCACAAGTAGAACATCTTGGGATTTTCCTTTTCCATTACTTAAGCTCACCATCCCTTTGCCTTTTATTTTCCCTGGAGCATCATTTCCAAAGGTTACACTTCCTGATTTGATTTCACTTAGAGATAGAAACTTTCCTTTGTCTCCCGTCATGTGTTTGGAGCATCCACTATCTATATACCAAGGGTTCATTTTTCTTTAAGCAGACAATACTAGTCCACACTTGTTACTTTCCTTCTTCTTCCAAAACTTGACATTTTCAGAAGGGGATTTCGAATCTGGTTCATAGTTCCTTAACCGACACTCAATAGATTTATGTCCAAAGTTATGACAGGTGAATCATTCAACCTCATTATTCAATAAGTCAAACTTATTGTTGCAGTGTTGCCTACTTATTGACCATTGATTATTTCTTGAATGTATCATTCTTTGTTGTGGGAAGTATTTATTCCTTTGAAATCTTAATTGCTCATGTCTACATCTTAAGGAACAATTTACAGCTTTGTGACCAAAGTTAGAAAAGTAGAAACAATAGCCATAGAAAAATTCTTTGTACCTGGAAAATGGTTGTCTTCTTTGAGCAAATCGATTTCTTTCTTGTTGATGACGTCTTTCAGCAGAGAGAGCATTGTTTCTTCATTCTACAGATTCAATCCTAGCACCTTTTTCTTTACTCGTCCTAGGCGGTTGATTGTCTTCCTTTGTTTCTACAGGTTTGTTATTGTCATTGGTTGTACTTTTGACAAACTTGATCGGTTTTTCATTTCCTGGCTTCCCACTGCTTGATCCCTCTTCATAACCCAAACCAGTTTTCAGCTTTGGATTCCTTTGTTGATTTAGAATGGTGGCTAATCCTTCTGAGGCATTGATACTTGACAGATTCTGATTATACAAGGCTTGAAATTTCTCCATTTCTTTCCTTGTTTTCACTACTTCTTGTTCTAATGATTCACATCTTGTTTTCTTTTCCGATAGATGTTGTTTCAAAATCTCTTTGATTTTCTTTGCCTCTTCCAATTCTACTTTTAGTAGGACAAGGTCTTCACCAGGTTCTTGACTGTCTTTCTCAAACTGTATCAACAATTGTCTTTTCTTTCTATTCTTGATTCTTATTCTGTCAATCTCTTCCAATGCATTGATCAGTTCTCCTTCCATGTCAACCACAACTTCTTCATCATTCTCATCACTGCCTGTGATTTTATTATCATAATTCTCTTTGGCCATAAGCATGAAGTCATTTACCTTATCTTCATAGGATGAGTCACTATCGGTGTCTTCTGAGGAGTCATCATTGTTTACACATAAACTTTTCTTTTTATCAAATCTCCTGGATTTGTGCTTCTCTTCACCTTCATAGTTCTGATCATGTTTCTTGTGTGGACATTTATTTGCAAAATGACCTATCCTTCCACAGTTAAAGAATTTGAAAGGCAGTTTACCTTTGTATTTGCCTGATCCCTTCTTCAGTCTCTTCACAATTTTTTCTTCAATTTCATCGGGCTCAGAATCCTCATTCTTGTCTGCTTTAAATGATGCTTCTCTGGAGGTGGGTTTGTCTTTAACTATTCTCATTTCATATGCAGTTAGTGTTCCTAGAAGTTGATCAAACTGCAAGGTTTTTAGATCATTAAGTTCTTCTATAGCAGAGACCTTCGGGTTGAACCTATTTGGGAGAGATCTCAAGATTTTCTGAACTAAACAGGGTTCCCCAATTGTTTCACCAAGTCCCTTGATTGCATTTACCATTTCTTCTATTCTCAGAAAGTATTTTCCAATAGTTTCATATTCCTTCATTCTCAGTTGTTCAAACTTTATTCTGTAGGTTTGAAGATTTGCATCCTTTACTTTCTCATTACCCTCATAACTGCTAATGAGTTTGTCCCACATTTCTTTGGCAGTTTCTAGGTGCATAACTTTTACGAATTCTGCTTCTGCAAGCCCACTCAAGATAGCATTCATAGCCTTAACGTTGAAGCTAAATTCTAGTTTGTCATCCTTATTAGCTAGCACAACTGGCTTTACATACCCAGTATCTACCACATCCCAGACATTTTCACCTAAAGCCATTATGTAGGTTCTCATTCTAACTTTCCAGAAGGCAAAGTTTGTTCCATTGAATAGAGGGGCCTTATTGGTTGAATTTCCTTCATGGCTTGACATGTTTAAGCTCTAGGGATCTACCCTTAGATAAAAGTGGCCGACTCTGATACCAATTGTTGGACAACTGAGAGGGGGGGGTGAATCCGTTGTCCCCGTGCTTAAACAATTATGATTCTTTCAAAATCTTTACAAGGCACTCAATGATGATCACAATAATGCAGAGAAATAAACAAAGGCACATTCAGCATCAGTCACATATATGAGAAAGATAGAGACAGATAATTCCTGAGGAGACCCATACAGGGTAAAAACCTCCTTTTCTTTATATGATAAGTATTATCTACATTCTTTACATTATCATACATATGAGCACCAACTCATTGTGAGGCTACAACCTCTGTTTTTGCAAGCTGCAACTTGCTGAGAGCACCGACTCT
>ML785993.1:1039098-1051487 GCA_009831015.1 Picea engelmannii | reverse complement strand
GTTTCTCTAGCACCAACTAGAAGGAAGCACCAACTCCCTGGTTTCTCTAGCACCAACTAGAAGGAAGCACCAACTCCCTATGTTCAAGCACCCACTTGAACCTTTGAGGACACCAGTCCTCCCTAGCACCTCCCAACCACCCTAAATAATAAATTCTTTGTTACTAAAACTTATTACAGAAATACAATAGTATTCAATGGCTTACCAGCCTGATTGTTGTTATGTTATGTTGCTCTTCCCTGTTTGCATCAGTGTCTTCTGCATGCCCCTTGCACTTTTTGTTCTTCTACCTTTATACTCTCTGCACCATATCCCTTCAATGCAACCTTCCTCTATCGTGCATTTCTACTCCTGCACTCTGCCTCCTTGTTCACACTTGAATCCTCCCCATGACAACAACACCCATCTCTTCTTTGTTCCTCATTCTTATAGTACCTGTGCTCCTTGTGCATGCAATATTCACAATCCCTCTGCATGCACACTCTGTGCCAAATTCCTCCGCAACTTGAGTGCTCTGTCTGATCATCATCGTGACTCTTCAGCTTCTATGGTTATTTTCAACTCGTTCAACATCATTGTATGTTGTACTGAGATTCCTCAGCTTCTCTGGCAGTTTGAGACTCTTCGTCTTCTCTGTGATAGTCGAGCTCACCTTCTTTGTTCCAGTTACATGCCTCAATGCTCATCCAGTTGTCAATCACCTCCATGAACATCTTCATCCCTCTTGAAGATTCCTAGAGGCTCTTCACCTTTTCTGTCAATCATCCCCAAGTGTCTTCGAGTCCTCTGGCTGAAACCATTAGTGGTTTGTGGCAGTTACACTGTGTCATGCTACAGTAGCCCTCCGATCTTGTTCAAATTCACCTTCACTGTTGGATTGATTCCATGGGATCTTTCATTCATTTCGGCATTTCAGCATTTGGTAATTCGACATTCGTGTGACCATGTGTCTCGACCTCCCCAGTCGCGATCCCCGAAAAGAAGCTTGGTTGCTCTAGCTCTTTCCTCCATCTCTCACTGATGTAACCAAGGGTTGTGACCACAGTCTTATGCATAAGGCGCTTTCACGATTTCGCATTTCGTGAGTCTGGAGATGAGGCATCTCGACTCACCAAGTCGCAATCCCCGATACCCCGAAATGGCATGGGATCAACGATCCCAATCAACACTTGATCTGATGGCTTAGATCATTTCGCAATTTCACATATCGTGATTTCGACATTCCTCTGGTGAATGTTCTTGATGCTACCAACTCCCGATCTGCGAAACTTTGAAAGGACTGAGATCAATGGTCCATATTAGACCTTGATTCAATGGCTGCGATTAAATCGCTATTTTGCATATCGTGAAATCGATATTTCTGTGGATGATATTACTTGACATCTCCAACTCTCGATCCCCGAAACTCCGACATGGACTGGAATCAACAGTCTAGATTCAACCTTAATCTGACGGCTGATATTAAATCGCGATTTTGAGAGGTTAGGGAACATCGTTCCTTTGACTCTCCAGTCAACGAACTGACAATCTGTCCCCACGTGTTCTGCCTAAAGATGGACGGTCATCCTTCTTTCGAGATTTTGTGAGCCCTCTACTCCTTTCACTTTAAATAACGTGCAGGTTCTCCTCGATCCAACGGTGGTCGGACCCTGTGCTCAGATCTAATTCCTGAGATCTATCCTCCATATCTACGTTCTCCTCTTGTCTACATTGAGATCTGATGGTCATCAAGAATTCGGGATGGGATCCAATGATCACCGATGCTTCTCCTCCAAGCTTACACATCCTTCTTACTTGGAAGAATTTCTAAGTGTCAAAGGCCTCAAACTTTGATCCGCCTGTGATCCTAAGTATGCTATCTCCCTTGAGATTTAGCCATGAGTTAACCTCATCCCTGGTGCACACCTACGCACTGCATTAGACTCTGCGCTAATTCCTCCTGAGCTTACGTTGTTCCTGTTTTTCCATCAATGCACACTCTGATCCTACCATCAATAACAAGCGCATACTGCCTATAAAGCATGCGAACCATCCTCTACAATGTCTTCCCAAACTGCTTCTGATGCCCGTCTATTAAATTCTTCCTATACTCATGCCATATTCACTGTTGTACTTGCCATCAATGACAAGCATACGCTACCTGTTAAACATTTTCCAACATATTGGTCGAACCTTCAACAAGATGTCGAGAAGTACATCAAGTCCTACACTACTTGTGCCATTGCCAAATCGACCATCAAGAAGCAAGGCCTCTATACTCTACTTCCTACCCCCAGTTGACCTTGGGA
The DNA here is from genome assembly GCA_009831015.1 of Picea engelmannii. Lineage (NCBI taxonomy): Eukaryota > Viridiplantae > Streptophyta > Pinopsida > Pinales > Pinaceae > Picea > Picea engelmannii. The sequence goes on along the minus strand of ML785993.1, from coordinate 1,049,199 downwards.
ATCCATCTCTATGGATTACTTGTCGGGCCTTCCTTCTACTAAGCATGGAAATGACTGTGTTTTTGTGGTCGTCGATTGATTCTCGAAGATGTCCATTATGATGGCCTGCAAGAAGAATATCACAGAAGAAGCCACTACTAAACTCTTATTTGAACGAGTGTGGGTAAACTTTGGAATTCCACAGTCTATCATCTCAGCTCGGGACAGTAGGTTCCTCAATACATTTTGGTCCAGCCTCTAGTCGATGCTGGACACCAAGCTCACCAAGTCCATAGCTTTCCATCCGCAAACTGATGGCCAGACAGAGGTCGTCAACTGGATGATCATACACATTTTGCGCATGTACAATTCAAAACATCCATGCATATGGGATGAGAGCCTCCCCTATGTACAACACAGCTACAACTGGGCTCTCCATAGCTCAACCAACCACAACCCCTTTCAAGTGGGCTTGGGATTCCAGCCACTATGTCCCATTGACATAGCCATGCCATTTGTGGCTACTCAGGAAGATTCATCTCGTGTCCAGTATGAGGATGATAAGGCGAAAAAATTCATTGAGCACATTCAACACATCCGCCAACAGGTTCATGACATCTTGGACAGAGCCAATGCTAAGTACAAGCAGCGACATGATCAACATTGGGTGCCACACAACTTCCAGGTGGGTGACAAAGTGTGGCTGCATTTGCAAAAGGAGCGCCTTGTTGGACCCCACCGCAAGCTTCGTTCTCTCCGATATGGGTCGTACACCCTCACCAAGGTTGTAGGGGAAAATTCCTTTGAGCTCAGCATTCCACCATTCCTTGGTCTTCACCCAGTGTTCAATGTGGACCGCCTTCGACCCTACTTTCCACCTCTACTAGACACATCCGACATGGCAGAACAACTCACACCAACAGAGTTAAATCCAGACTGCATGGAACAAGCCATAATTGATTAGATCATGGATACACAGATCAAGCACACCCGAAAACAAAGTATACCGCTATATCGAGTTGTCAAAGCAGGCCAACTCCTTCAGCAAGGCAAGTGGCTCACCAGGGACCAAGTTCAACAGAAGTTTACTCATCTCATGGAGGAAATCAACGCAATGGGGACCATTGCTTCCTAAGGGGGGAGGAATGATCCAGGTGGATATTGGTGGCCACCCACCTATTCCACTTGGACCCCCACCATTTCTTCTTTCAGTTTTTCAGTTTCCGCATAATTTACTATTTTTAGTAGTTTTTCGGGTCCCGAACTTCTGGAGCCGTTTTGAGGCCTTAAACGACGTTTTTTGGGAAAACATGGAGCAACATGGATCGTATATTGATGTTTCTCACCTAAAAGTTGTTGTCCTCGGATAGATATTTCTAGCGAGGTATGGAACGCGTCAAACAGAGATCGTATGCCAAAGTTACGTCCCCGGGAAGTTGATGTACCAACTTACCCAAACGAGGCCCATAGTCTTGGCGTTTCATCTCCTAGGGTTAGGTTTTTTTGGATTTTTAGGGTTTTCCATTGTTTCTCAATAATAATAGTCCTTCAAGCCTCATTGTAACACAGTTCAGAGCCCAGTAGCTGCCACATATCTTCTCAGAGATAAGCTACCAACGCCCTAGCTAGTTTATTTCCATTCTATCTGTAAGCATATTTCAGTCATTTGTTATTAATGAAATGAAGTCTTATTTCCACTACATCTCTGTGTTTATGTGTATTTCTGTATTTCATTGTGTTCCTACATAAATCTGGATCACACATTGTTATTTTTTTCAGATGGTACCTCCTGAACTCTAGTTCTTGGGCTCACTCGCTTCATACATCGGTGAATATTTGTAATGTATTTTGACCATCAGATGCTCTTCTGACCTCACACATTAGGGGGCATATGTTATAACCCTAAATTACACTAGACATGCATACCTAGCATCAGACCGTATAACTTGCTATCTTTGCTAATCCATCACTGAACAAGCTCTTCTAAAAACCATAGTTTTGAAGGAGACGTGGAAGCAGTTGGTGCATTGTGAAGAGGATCCCAGGACCGAGTTCGAGGAGTAGTGCCAATCTCATATTGTAAGTGACTTTTGTGATATTAATATAAAGAAGTACTTTTTTCATCCTATCAAATGACGTCTTAAATTTCAATGATTTGTTTACATTTCTTGTTTATGATGTCTAACCCACTAATCCATATGTAGAATGCATGCTTGTAGTTTCTTGTTTGTCTTTTGGTGAATGCAGGTCAGACTTGGGAGGAGACTTGTAGTCAGGAAACAACTAAGCACAAAGGGATCGACACCAGACATGGAGTTTAAGGTATGCCCAACGGATCCTTATATTTTGTCTTTTATGTATGATTGTGGGGTAATGTTGGGATAGTTGATAAAAAGTAGGATACTTTAGATGGTTAGCTCTACCTACGTTTTAGAACCCTGGTGTAGTCCGTAGATGGGTTTTCCCGCTATAGCACTTTTTCCGAGTTAAAGGGAATCAAAGGAGACACAGGAGAAATGAATATTTAGTTAAAACTAGGATCCAAGCCTTTTAGACATAGATCATACACTCTTAACCCAAGAGTAAAAGATAAGGTTAAGAAGGAGATAGATAAGATGTTGGAAATAGGTCTCATTTTTGCAGTAGAATAAGCAGAGTGGGTTAGCCCGATAGTCATTCAAAGCAAGAAAGACACATAGGATATTAGAGTTTGTTTAGACTACATAAGTCTCAACTCTGCCTATGTACATGACCCCTTCCCAACACCCTTTATAGACGAGGTGCTAGAACAGGTTGCGGGAAAGGAAGCATACTCATTCACAGATGGATTTTCAGGATACCATCAATTCAGGATCGCTGAAGAGGACAAAATAAAGACCACTTTCATAACAAAATGGGGATCTTTTGCATACAACGTGATGCCATTTGGCTCATAGAACACCCTTACATTTTTCTCTAGGATTGTGATAGCAACTTTTAGAGAGTTCATTCACAAATTTATAGAAGTCTATATGGATGATTGGAAAATATATAGCCTGCTCAAGGAACATGTAGCACTTCTAAGGCTAATGTTTGACAGATGCAGAGATTTGCAAATCTCATTGAATCTCAGAAAGTGTATTTTCTGTGTACCACATGGGAATTTGTTGGGCCATATAGTCTTCCGAGAAGGAGTATTGGTTGATCCAACCAAAGTTGTGGCCATTGTGAATATGCCACCACCCACGAGTGATAAGCAATTGCGCTCCACGTTGGGACACACAGGTTACTATCACAGGTTGATCCTAAGATATGCCAACATTAGTACACCTATGGAAAACCTACTGAAAAAGGCTGAAACATTCCAATGGACTCCCAGATGTGATAAATAATTTGAGAAACTCATCACAACATCGATTCTGATATTCCCAAATTGGGAGAATGGATTTCACGTCCATGCAGATGCTTCAAAAATTTCCTTAGGATCCATCTTAACGCAACCTAGATATGGAGCTATGGATCACCCTATCTATTTAGCGAGTCAAAAGTTGTCGCAAGCAGAACACAACTACACAACAACGAAAAGGGAGGGTTTGGCCATGATTTATGCTTTGCATAAATTTAGACATTATTTTTTAGGGTCTCATTTCAAATTCTTTACTGATCATTCTGCATTGAAATATCTAGTTAACAAACCTATGTTGGAAGGGAGAATTTGTAGATGGGTATTGTTATTTCAGGAATTTTCCTTTGAAGTTATCATCAAGCCGCGAAGATGCAATGTAGGACCTGATCACCTGTCTAGGTTAGATTTAGGGTAAAGTGGCAGAGCAATAGATGATCAACTCCCAGATGCATATTTGTTTAGGATTGAGGCCATACCAAAATACTTGGAGGACATATAATTTTTTCTCAGTACAGGGGCCTGTCTTGAAACCTATTCTGCAACCCAGAAACACCATATGGTTGTTAGAGTAGCAGATTACTAGTTGATTGCCAGAAAATTGTATAAGCTAGGGCTAGATAACATCCTCAGACGGTGTGTCCTGGATCATGAAAGGCAGGATATACTCTAGAAATGCCATAGTGGAGTTGCAGGAGGCCACGTAGGAGGAAAGGCCATGACACATAAAGTTCTACAGGAAGGACTTTGGTGGGAAACACTCTTTAAGGATGCAAAAGTATATGGTAGATCATGTGATGTTTTTCAATGTGTGGGAAATCCGTCACATTGTGACAAACTACCACTACAAACAGTTAGATCTCTACAAGCATTTGAGAAATGGGCAGTTGACTTCATTGGACCAATCAACCCCACGACTAAACATTCAAAGGCTAGGTAGATTATTACTGTGACTGACTACCTTACCCGTTTGGAAGAAGCAACAACTGTACATGACTGTTTGATAGATACTGCTTCCAGGTTCATTTTTGAGAATATCATTACTCAGTTTGGATGTCCCAGGAGCCTAACCAATGATCAGGGAGCTCATTTCATTAGCAACACTATATAAACACTTACAACATAATTTCTGATTCAACATCACAAGAGAATTCCATAGCACCCATAGGACAATGGAACAGTCGAATCCCTTAACAAAATCATGGAAAGGGGACTAACAAAGGTCTATTGTGCAAAATGGGAGAACTGGGATGACTGAGTTCTAGCTATACTATGGGATTACCAGACAACCACAAAGAAACTCCATAGGCACACACCGTTCCAGTTGGTTTATGGGAGAGAGGCAGTGGTGACTGCAGAGTTCATCACTCCAAGTTTGTATATTGCACAAGTCACATGCATGACAAAAGAGGAATCCATTACGCAGAGACTTATAGAACTACAAGAACTCGAAGAGACCAGATTTCTAGTAGACTTTCATTAGTCAGTTGAAAAAGAAAGACAAAAATATTGGCATGAAATGCACATTAAGACCAAGTTATTCACGTAAGGAGACAAGGTGCTACTCTATGATAGCCGGTACTAGAAGCATCCTGGAAAGCTGCGTATTCACTGGTTGGGACAGTTCATGATTGCGGAGATCCAACCCTCAGGAGTAGTCAAACACGTGAAACTTGATGGTGTGCTGTGACCAGGATGGGTGAATGGCACTCACCTAAATCCCTACCTATCTCAAAACTGAGAAAGAGGGATTGTCGCTATAGTCCAAAAGAGCTTGTACAATAGTTAGATTTGAGTTTTCTGAAATTTTTGTAAATTCAATAATAAAGTCAATATGCACAGTGTTGTGTCATGACACATAGTTCATTTTCTGATTAAGTGTTGTTTGATATAGAAATAATGACTCAGCAGTGCATGATCCAAATCTTAAGAGAATCCATTAATGAAAGTCATTAATATGACAGGGAAAACCTCTTTGGTCGAAGAAAGGATGAATCCTAATACGATCTGAATCCATATGCAACACGAACCTAGTCTATCCATAACCTTTATTGCCATTTCGGTACCATGTCTAATGTTCATTAAGTCATAAATATGCATTATGCAATGATGCCATCAAAGTTCATGCCTGGATACCCAACCGTCAAATGAAAAGGTCTGAAATAAGCAACGTCCCTATACCACTCACACAAATAAGTAAATGCTAGAATCACCCAATAGGATTTACCTTGTTAAACTATCCCATCAGACAACTCAAATCTCGTTGCATCCATACATTCATGATGCACAACAGGTTTTGCTAAACTTTCTCGTTAATCCAAGTATAAAGCCCTGAGAACTCCCCACAAATGCATCATTTCCAAAAGCAGCATAGCCATTTCCAAATTCAGTAGAGTGAACCAGCTTATACCATTGTGAAATCCGAAGTCCTTAACTTGCCCCAAAAGTCTAAATGTCGAGAGCCACAACTAGTCGAAGTGCCATGTCTAAAGAAGCGGTACTAGATGAGCCGTGTGACCCTCGGGTCAAGGTCGTGGGTGATATTAAAGGGAAAGTGGAGCATATTAAGCTCCTCGACCTTGACCTCACAGATTTAGTATGTTTCCCATAGATGCACACAGATGTCTTTTGGGAGATGGCCCCAGATGGAATCAAAGGTATGCAATTTGTGCCAAAATAAGACTTCATCAACTTATTCAATTCAACCATCATGAACCTGAGAGACTTACCAGTGTTTGGTACCATGGGTGAGATTGCGTGGTGCATGAAATTTCTGATAAGCAGGGTGCATGACAGAAGTCTATGGTTGGATAAGTGGTATCCAATCCATGCTAAGAACATCCAACAACTTACTGGACTATACTCCCAAGGAGAGGATGTGCTAAATGATTCCAGGGTCCCAGTAAGAACGGGAAAAAGAAAGGCGAGCTTAGCCTATATGAGAAATTCAACATGAAGAGGGGAGGATGCACAATAGTAATCAAACCAATACTACATGATATAGTCTGGACTGGATGTTACATCATAGCCATCAAGGTCATGAGATCATACTATAAAGGAGAATTCACTCTGGATGCATTATCATTCGTCAAATTTTGTGCCAATGGAGTAGTGTTCAATTGGTGTAGTTACTTGCTGGAGGAACTACTAGTAGCTTGCTAGGAAGTGCAGGAGAAGGGAGGAACCTTCACTTATGGATACCTACTTGTGGCATTCACAATGTTCAAATGGAAGCCACCTATGGGAAAAAAACCAACAATAGAAAATAAGGGATGCATGGCGAAGATGTTCGAGCCATGGTAGTCCAGACCAGACTAGGAGAATACAGCCTTTAACGCCGCAACATTTGCTAAATGGTATAATGGTCTGATAGATGAAACACAAAGGTTGTGTATCTCACAGGATCTCCTCAACTGCAATATGAGAAATATCACCTTCAGCATGAACCAACACCATACATTTTTCTGGCCAAGACATGTCATCAGGGAACATTTCCACACAAGGATGCTACCGTTATATCTAGACGAGGAGACCTTTGATAAGGAATTCATGTCATGGCCATGAGTCAAATGTGGTCCGTATAATTCGGGGATGCATTACATTTTTCCTATGAATATGTTGAAGAAAAAATACAAAGAAGTAGGAGAAGGACCGAGCTCAGGCCTAGAGCCGAAGAAGCTAGACGCTTCGGTACAATCATACTCAGAGGAGGAAGAAGAGATACAAAATTTAGACTAGAGGAAAATATCGACCCTTCGTCAACTACCAGATGATGCCGTGTTATCAGGTGCATATGTTAAACAGATATTGGGTGTTGTGTTTGGTACCAAACCATTGGTGAAGAGGCCCAGAACCGGGGTCTCACCGAATAATCCTCTGAACCCCCAACCCCTTGCATCAGCTACCCCCCACACTCATGCAGTAGTCAAAGCCACCACTATCATTGATATTCAGGATGACCTAGACCCTAAAACAATTCCTTCCACACTCATCACTAAGCACCCTCCATCACCACCACTACCCCAATCACCAAACCCCGCCACCACCAGTCCACATCATACCACATCCCCAAAGCCGATGTAGTTCGATCAACCAGATATAGTGGAGCGACGACTCCCAGAAATAACCCAAGAGTCACCCAAACCAACATCAGAAGTTTATGATCCAGACCCTAAAGCATCAGAGAAAAGCATGAAGCTGAATGATCTGAATCCAGACACCCAGGAACAACAGCCTGAGTCTTCAGCGTAAGAAAAAGATGCCCAAACTAGAGAGGAGCCAGAAGCTGAAAGCAACCAACAAATCACCTCACCAGCCAAGGGTGAGAGTGCCCAAGAAATCAAGGCGCATGAAGTAGAAGCATTAGAAGAGTCAGAGATACCATATGCTCATAACGAACCAGAATCAACAACCGGGTAGGATACGACATCCGCGTGAGCACAAATGGAGTGGGTTCTCTAGAGCCCTCAATAGTGTGTAGAATTGATGCAAATATGCATAGCCAGAATAGAGGTTCTGACTCTTTTTCACACAACGCTAAGGTTGAGGATCGCACCAGTGCCACCAATGGAGGAGGTAGTAGAAACCCACTCAGACCATTCAACGACCAATGGACTTCCACTACAAAAATGAGCACCCAATGATGCAACTCCTTCATCTATCGACCTGGTACAGTGGCCAACAATGCAATTATTTAGACTAATCTAAGCATCAACAGACCAATTAGAGAAAAGGATCCAGGAGGCCGATAGATCCTCCGAGGTTGCAAGGAAGGAATATTTTGTTGCGCAAACATGCAGAATGCATGAAGCACATGACAAACTCCAAGTCCAACACAAACTAGAAAAAGTGTAGGAAATACTTGCTGAAACCTGGCCAAAGATTTTGAAGGTTGTTCCTGACCTACCCGAAGCTAAAGAGGTAGGTGAGTTAGAGAAACATATTGAGCTGCTACAAGAAGCATGGACACAACTCACTACTCACGCTGAGCAGCTAGAAGCAAATCTACAACAGGTCCAGCAAGAAGAAGAGAAGCAACCTCAACAACTGCAGGAGAAGATGCAGAAGACAATATTGCAAGGTAACAACGCCCGAGCATCACTGCACAAGCACACAACATAATTACCAAAATCTTCAGGGTAGTAAACGACTGGATGGGCATCATCACTCGATGAAACCAAGTCTTGGAGGAGGTGCACACAAATATCCATGTGCTGAACAAAGAAGTTGCGGCCACAATGGACCCCATGGAGCAACAACAAAAGTTTGACTAAATCCAATAGGCCTACAATGAACTGAGTACACTCTTTGAGGCACAGTCCATAGCCAAGAAGGAGTTGCGTGACTTTCGACCTGTAATTCAGACAACCTACATGCAAATTCATCAAGTTGATGCAACAACATATTCTGAGTGGAACTTGTTGGTCGAGGCCAAGCCAAAGGAGTATAGCAAAGAGATGACCCAACATTTTCTTGCAGAGGCATCACTCCTCACCTGGAAATGGCAGGACAAAGTTGGAAGCTTTCAAGGAGTGAAACAACGAGCCTTAGAGTTAGTACCAAAGTTGAGACCTTCATTTGAATAGGTAAAAGAAGAGAAATCACAAACATAAGATCCCAAGGAAGAAGAAAATAAGGACAAGGGAAAACAACAGATGCTCCTAGAGGATTTGAAAGAACCAAGTGCTTGACTCGAGGGTGAGTTAAGGATTGTGGTCGGAGCCTGTTGGGCCCTTCAATTTTGGATAAGGAATTGCACAAGTTTTGACTGAGCACAAGTTTCACAAGCTTCATCAGAGGCCTGGAGAAAGAGGAAAAGAAAGTAGTTGTGAAAGTCAACGCAACACTAGCTAAGCAACAAATAGTTGGAACAAAACAAGAAAGCATGCAAGCTGAGAAGGAAGACACAACCTAGCTTATATATAGGGATGAACATAATTGTAAAAGGGTTGATTGATTTAGTCATTCTTGTTGTTGTTACCTAGTCGGATTAGTTGTTGATGATTGTTGTAAGTCAAGTTAAGAGAATTCTCGAGTCTGTAATGAATGGGATCTATCAGTTTGAGAATTGAAGCTCTGCGACATGAGTCCAGAGCCAAGACTTTGTACAATGCACTACTGTGTAATTTTGAGTCTGTAATCAGAGAAGCATTCTGAAGATAATATGAATAAGGACCTAAATTTTCAAATATGATGTGTCTCTGTGTGTTTACTTATGCATTACAGTATTTCCTTATGTCTTACGAGTTATATTTGATGGTTCTACGTTTAAATGATTGCTAGCAATGTAAGTAGGTTAAATTCTAGCACATGTATGTTTTAGATCTGTTCATGTCTCTTGTGCAAGATCAAGAATGAGTCCTAAAGTCTCTATGGATTCTCTTAAGTCTTTTCCCTACCCTTCCCTATCTATCTATCTCAGCAACGCTTTAGGTGAGACTTCTTCTGTTAAGGTCCTAACCCGTACATAGGTAGATCAATGTATTTAGATGTAATAAAGGTCAATATTAATAAGACCTATCAATAAAATAGAATAAGGCGGATGTAAGAAGACCTAATAGAAGCTTCCGCTTCTAGAAGGATCTTCCTCTAGATGCTTCTTATTAGTATAAATAGGAGTCGAGGGTATGAGAACCCTAGCTTGGATATTATTGTAACAGAGCGCTGCTCGATTGGAGGTTGCCCCCTCGAAGAGGCCTGTGAACATTGCTATCTGAATCAAGTGCTATTTCTGTTCAAGT
>ML785993.1:1018725-1034013 GCA_009831015.1 Picea engelmannii | reverse complement strand
GATATGACTCCAGCAGATGCCACTTGGGAACCAGCTACCATTCTGCAGCAGTTTCCACATCTCAAGCCTTGAGGACAAGGTTGTTTTTAAGGGGGCAGACATGTTAAGGTCCTAACCTGCACATAGGTAGATCAATGTATTCGAATGTAATAAAGGTCAATATTAATAAGACCTATCAATAAAATAGAATAAGGCGGATGTAAGAAGACCTAATAGAAGCTTCCGCTTCTAGAAGGATCTTCCTCTAGATGCTTCCTTTTAGTATAAATAGGAGTCGAGGTTATGAGAACCCTAGCTTGGATATTATTGTAACAGAGCGCTGCTCGATTGGAGGTTGCCCCCTCAAAGAGGCTTGTGAACATTGCTATCTGAATCAAGTGCTATTTCTGTTGCTATTTCGTATATCATTTCTATGTATTGTGAAGATTATGCTGGATATTTCACTGTTATTCTGTTATTTCTAGCATTTCGTTTCTGTTCTGCATATTTTATATATCTGGTATCTTGCATCTTCTCTTCAGAGGAGATGAGAATGCCAACTCTCTAAACTACATGATACCTTTTGTTGGTAACTTGAGAAGGACCCTGGTCTGATCAAACTTGCACCAACATGACACATGCTCAATATTTGATATCTGATTCTAAAAATATCACAAAATATACTACATAATATTATATTTCCACTGAAATTGGTCTTATAGAATTTGGATCCTCTATGAAGAAGTTATGACTGTTTTAACCAGAACAAATGTTTAAGACTAGTTTTAGGACATGTCAAAAACCCTATCTTCCACAGAGTGTATCTCCAAAACTACAATGACCTAGAAATTAAAATTTTTACCACGGGTACGTTGACATGTATTATGAACCTCCTCCAATTTTTTCTACCAGAGTCATTCTAGAAAATCAGTTTTAGTGAAAATGGTAAGACTACCTTTAAATAACATACCTTAGAATATATCATCACAAGACTTCATCCTCCCTTGGAATTTATTCCTTCTTCACTACATCTTCCCTCTGAAACTCTACTCATATATCCTTGGTTACTTGTTATCACCATTAAAATTTCAGTATTAAATCAATATTTTAGGACTTGGCAAGGCACTAAACCAGTTTGGAAGCCCGACAAATTAGAGAGGGAGCTAAATCTAGTAGAAGCTTAGAGTTGATGGGACCCAATACATCACAGATCTTGGGTGCTCCATATCGATGGTCACATGGCATTTTAGGGGGACAAGTTGTGAGGAGGATAATTCCTGAGAGCAGGCTGAAAACTAAACCATGGTTTTTGGTCGAGACCACGTCACAACACTAGGTGCATTTCGGGGTGAAAAGAAGGTTGCCCCAAACCACTTTATCGCGTGCCTAAAATCATAAAAGTATATAAAGGGCACTTTTATTTTATTTTATTGTTTTTCAAAATACAAGAATGTTTTAAAGTTGGTGCGACCATCCTCATTCAACTACAACTCAAAAGTACGCCAAGTTCACGCCATTTTCTCTTATTTCCAGGTATTTTTCTTCATCGCCATTGACCCTATGATAATGTCAATGACTGAGCAAGACCCTATGTCAAATGAAGAAGCCATAATTGATCGATATTAATACGTGTTCGACACTGAAATCACCGTTTCACCCATCTCTGTATCCATAAGTAAATTTTCTGATAATGTAGGGAAACAAATACCATTCCTTGAGGAAGTTCAGATTGTTGTAGTCCCTTATGTTGTCGAAGTCTCTTTCCCTTTTCCTGAATTCATAGGTTGGTGCGCAAAGAAATATTCATAGGAAGAGAAAGTTGTCTTAAATAAATGGGGGTCTGAGGTCCTATGTAGGGTAGAGAGTCTATCAATTCGAGATTCCCTTAGCATACCATAGTCTTTCTCCACAGTGTTTGAACCATTCGATGAAGAAAATCTAATTAGGGTCTACAAGGAGTGTCCATCGGAATTCAGAGATCTGTTCTTGCAGAAAATTGTCAAACCGTAGTATTTTTCAGAGAGTCTGTCGTTGCCCATGAATGTAAGTGTAGTGTTTATTGAATTCTAGTGGGTTCTATTCTCTTTTGAGTATGATTTGAGGTCTGTATAATGACAAGTATGTAGTCTAAGTCATGCTCGGTTTCCTGTTGACCTATTTTATGTCAGAATCTAGTTTTTCAGTCTGTATCATCTTTGATAAATTAATAGATGATAATATCCATAAGAAACTAGTACATTTCAGTTCTCTAAGGCATTTCATATAATACACCTATTTGTTGAAGATTTTCATAGAGACCAATAAGAGAGAATTTCCTGAAGCAACATTCATATCAACTGAATGAAAGAGGCTTACATTGCTCATTTTCATCAACAAATTCATGTAGAGGGTTTACAGTTTGATTTTCAACACCAACCTACCAAGAGTTCTGGATGCCATGAGGAGCTATTTACAGCCAAATCCAAAAAACAGAGTGGGGGACTAGGTACTATTCATGCATTCAACAATGATCTCGGTTTATGGTTGTCATGAATCCCTTTACCTGTTGCCTATTTTTCTGAGCCCTAGAGTTTTTCCCCTTGAATTCATGAGACAAATAATCATATCAAAAATAAATAATTTCTTGAAATTTCACAAAGCCTTGAAATAATTTCTTGAAATTTCACAAAGCCTCCAAAGCCTCCACAGATCATATCCAAGAGAAGAATGATGAAAAAACAAGCCCCTTATGAGCATGAGCATGTTGAGGGTTTTGATAAGTTGGAAAATCTAGAAGTCTATGCTGATATGGAAGAAATATTGTAGCCAACTCAAACACATCAAGTGGAGAAAACCCTACAACAGATTCAAACACAACAAGCTCCTCATAAACTTATATTCAAATTCCCCAAGTCAAGTGTTTACATCAAGAGGATCATTTCAGAGGTCATGGGCACTAGTGATTAGCAAACTGCTCCCAAGAAGATGAAGATTACATAGTCCCCACAAATTGTAAATTTGGAGGAGGAATAGCCTAGAGAACAGGTAAATATTGATATGGTGGAGAGTGGCACTAGAACTGTTGAATTTGAAAAGGAGAGAAAACTCCAATGTGAAGGTAGCTCCATGACTTTTAGCAACAAAAAATACATTTTTGACAAGACATCTGAATCAATGTATCAATCTAAAGAGTATTTGGCCAAACAATATGTTGATAAAGGAAATATTTCTCTGGGTGAAATGAGAGATTTAATCCCTGAGGTAGAAAATGTTTCCTAGCATAAATATTCTTTGTTCACAGTGAGAGATATTGATAAAAGAACATGCAATATAGTAGTTGCAGATGAAGACAAAGTGTTTGAGATGAAGATAAGGTATGACAACATCAATGCTCCATACAAGGTCAAATTTCAGAGGCATACCAATGACATGTTATATTTAGATTAATTAAGTTTAAGCTTGAAGAACTCAAAACTGTCCTCCCATATGATGAAGTTGGAAGAACAATTAAGGTAGGAAAAGGCATCAGGCAGACCTTGGAAGACTCATGTCAAAAGATTGGAAACTGAAGGTCCACAAGGGGTGAAAACCTCATTATCTAAAAAATACAAATTAATTCAGATCTTGAAAAATAAACTAAAAATTTCTTCCACTGAGCACCCACAAACAAGAGAACTGGTTGTTCTGGAACATGAGAAATAAATATTTCGTCAAGAGGCATTGAACTACAAAGATAAAGTGTTGCAGTGGGAGCAAGAGAAGGTGAATTGGTCACAAGGACAAACATAATTTCTGAAAAGAGTTGTAGTTGTACCTCCTACTGTAGAAGTTGGGCCAAGCACTAACGGACTTATCTAGGCTATGTCACAAGTTAGCCTGAAGGTAGGAGAAATGAAGGGGTTAAAGGTAGACATAGAGAAATTGAAGAAAGAGATGCAAGCAAAGGATGAAAACGTGTCTCAATTTCAAAAAGAGAATAAAGCCTTACAAGAAAGGATAGACAAGATTAAAATACGATTGAGAGGTAAAGGACTGTTGCAGGGATCCAAGCACATCATCTGGGATTCCATAGCTGCTGAAGCTACCAAGTTCAGAGTATATTTGAATTTTATCAATGATAAGGACAACAAGGCCATCACAGCCAGAAGTAGGTTCACTGTGGTAAATGAGACTTTAGCAAATAAACCATCAGGGTGGGCCCAAAATGCCATAAACCTGCTAAACTCCATCCCTACTACATAACTTCAGACCATTGTAGTCAAATATATAACTACATTGATCATTTGGGCGAGGAGGGATTTTGCTAAAAATAACCTTCTGAAATCAGTCCAATTCAAAGCAACACAGATGGAGCAGAGTGTGCAAGAATTCAAGGATCTGTTTGAAGATTTGTTTATTAAAGGCCTCCCACCATTTTGTGATGGAAAAGGAAAATTATATGATAATGAATAATACAACTCTTTCCTCACTCAATGCAGGATAGATCACTCCAAATTTGAAAACCTGGAGGAAAACCTGAAAGGAGAAACCCAAGTTGAACTTTTGATTACAGACTTTGAGATTTTGAATAAGTTCAAAACAATGAATATTGGACTACCATTCATGACATATGCCTCCTACATTGACCTGGAGATCCTTATCAAAGAAATAATGGATTATGATATCCCTTCTGACTTGCAATGGAAAGATATAGTATGACTGGGTAAAACAAAGTGCAGTTTTCCAGGGTCCAACAAATGATTTCTAGGTGTTACTGAAAATGGCGAATCTGACAGGGGACCAAAACATGACAAGTGTCAAATATGGGAGCTAAAGCACTAGAGGAGTTAAAGATGGATCATGAAACATTTTTCTTGTCAATCATTGTAATTGGTTCCAATAACGAAACTGTCATCTGTAATGATTGTAATCAGTTTCAGAATTTGAAACGTTTCATTTCAAGCATTGTAATCGGTTTCAAACCAAAAAGAACTCGAAATTGTATAATATTAGGAGTTCCAAATTTATTAGGGGTTGGTAGAAGACAATTTAGCTGTTTTGAACATTGAATGTAATTTTCTGAGCTCAATAGAATACATATGCATAAGTCTTTGAAGTCTCCATGAAAAGATTCTAATGGTGGTGATATGAGTTTTGTCTTCTCTGTTTGTATGTATTTCCCATGTTTCTGATTCCAGTAGAATTATATTTTGTTTAAATTGGATAGTTTAAAGTCCCAAAATTCATCTTATGATGCTCTTGGATTAAGCAATTTAAACTATGTAAATTTCTTCATAACTAATTTAGAATTCATTTCACTAATTCTCTAATGCAGTTACTTGTTTTCTCCTTTCTTCTTACATTCTGCAAATTACAAATTATAACTCAGATTCATCTCCTCAATTTTCCTTTATCCTATGGAGAGTTCTACTAACCAGTCAATGTTTCTATTCATTTTCATAAATTTGACTCCATAGCTCTAAGTGTCCTCCCCCTTCCTTTCCAAATTTTTTATAAAACTCGCCTGAAAAAACAAACTAAACCTACCCAGTGATTTCCAAAGAAACACCAAGTGACACGAGAGAGCCCTCTCTGAGCTAAGCATGCTAGTACCCAACTCTAAAGTTGGTTTCTAAGTTACCTTTGTCTTTTTTTTATCAGCCAAACAAATTTACAGAGTACTAACATTATGGCGCCGTTGCTGGGGACCGAAAGTGAAATCTTCCCTGGGACAAAAATGACTTAAAGATTCAGATTTGATTCCTAAGGGTGACAATGAATCAAACACATTATTGGATGAGACTAAATTTACCCTGGCGACTCCATTATAAAGAGACCAGTAGAATCAAGTAGTTTGATATAGAAACCCTGTCTCCCAAGAGAATTCATACAAGGAGCAATCCAGACCTAGAAGCAGTGATGCATGTGTCTGATATTGAGAAAACACAAAAGAAAAGAAAATCTAGTAAGACCAGTTGTGTATATGGAGAGATATCTATCCTTGCCCAAACATGGAGTGATAAGCATTGAATATCTTAATTTTCATTCGAAATTTGAGCAAACTCTATTGAGAACTAAATCTGAGTCTTGTCTGAACGAAATCATATTTGATGAGAAGAGGTTGCAAGATTTAATTTTAGCTACCTTTGTTAAACCTATTGTGATTCATAACCAAAAACCACTTCAAGTCCTTACTACAACCATGGCAGCCAGGTTTTCCCCTCTTGTTTTACCTGCTCAGTTACATGATTTGCCCTGGGAATATAATTAGAGGATTAATTTGTATGACGATGAAGGCAATGTGTCGGCCCAAAAACACCTAGACTGGTTCAACGATTTTATAGACTTAGAAGAAGTGGATTTTGAATATGCAAAAATTAGGCTGTTTGCACAAAGCCTTGCAGGAGAAGTCAGAAAGTGGTTCAAAGATCTCCCAGCAACAAGTATCCAAAATTTTGAATTCTTTGAAACCCGTTTTCTTGCAAAGTGGGGTGATAAGAAAAACCCCCTTCAATTGTTAACCCAATATAACAACATGAGAAGGCCACCTGATGAAATAGTGCAGGAGTTTTCAACAAGATTTATCAAATTTTATAATTTAATTCCTATTGAAGTGAAAACCCCTCCTAGAGTTGCTCATCTTAGATATGCTAATTCCTTTGAAAGTGATTTTTCTTTGTTGTTTAGGGAAATAAGATCTACTTCATTGGATGATATGATGAGTGATGCAATAGAAGTTGAAGTAAATCTAATGGCCTCAGGAAATATCAAATCTAACTCTGACAGGGACATGAAGAAGGTTTAAGATAAGGCACTGTAACATCCTCGGACACCCATGACTGGGCCACGCTACACGAGGGAACACTTTCGTTCTCTCACTGCGGAACATACTGTAACATACCTAGTATTCAACTGAGCTATGCCACATAAATTTTCTCTTCAAGATGCATGTAATTATAACATATACATACAACACTCTTGCGGAAGCTTTACATATAACATAAACAAACAATTAAATTCTATAAATATACGATTTCATACTGAAATAACAATAAACACAGATATGCAACATATACAGGGAAATACCCATAAACATATAGACAATTATAATCACATATATGATAAACCATAACATAAGCACGTAAATAACAATGCAACATGTAAATTTATCATACAATTGGTACTTATCTTGGAAATATTGTCACCAACTACGTACAGATCATCCACGAACCTCCCAACCTTAGACTACACTGTTCATCACTCTCAATAGTGATTCACCCCCGAGCTAGGACTAAACTCCACTCGGGTAAAGGGATTCCTAACTAGGCTAAAGGCTCGTAGACAACAGGAAAGACTTTGTCTCAGGTGCTCACTCAACTAACAACCTACAACCTCTCATTCCCCACATGCCTATCCCACCCAAGGAAGTTTTCCCGTTCTCTACTCAACAGTCCTTCGGCTTCCCCACTTCCCTTCCAAGACTTTAGCAACAAGCCAGATGGGAAGTATCAGAGCACTATAGTTGTAGTTTAGCACTTCTAGGAAATCAATTCCTAGCAATTCTCTTTCTCAGAGAATTTCTCACAGGCCTGACAAACCACCTCTCCAATTTCCCACAGGCCTGAAAACCCGCTTCTTCAATCCCTCTCCAAAGATAACCAAGTACACCAACCAAAAATGGTTATGGAAATAGGCTTAGATACAGTGAAATGAATGTTTGAAGGATAACGAATTGTGTGAGTGAAATGGTCGTGGAATCATTGACTGGATGACTGAATGATGGAAGGAATCATGGGAGAGATGATCATAAGAATGATGGTGAAAATGATGGTGAAGGTGTCCAAATGAGCTAAGTCCCCAAGATATGTATGCATGTCCCCAACTTGACACTTTTCATGTTGGAAGCTACTTTGGTCCACTTGTCCCCAACTTTAGGACTTAGGATAAAATAATTATCCATACTTTATGTTTTAAGAAATATTAATATAATATTCCTTTTTGGCTTAATCTCTCTAGCTTAGCCCTTTCCCTTAAATTTTGTCCCTCCCTTTCCCTAACTAGTGGATTTCAGTCCCCCATCTCTTTTACCATGGTCAGTCTGCATGAAACTATGTATTTTATATTAATCATGAGACATATACAAAATGGGTGCACTGGCATTTAACATCTAGGCACTCTGGCCTAATTCCAAAACATAAGCATCCCAACTTATAATAATTGGCTCACCAACCTATAAAACATATCATATACACAAGGCTCATTGACCTCCATACTGTGCACACTTTATTTACTATGCGTGGTATCCTGGAATGTGCACACTACATCATTTTACTACGCAGTACATGCGCGCACTATGACATGAAAGGTGCATTACAAAAATGATGTCAAAAAAACTCACCAGCTTAAGTACACTTACATTAAATTTACAATTGGGTTCGACCGAGGGATATTACAGGCACAACCTTCAACCTCATAGTCATCAAAAGAGAGGTTTGAAATGATAATGAAGACCATGGAGAAACTGATGGAGAGGATGTCTTTAGAAAATAAGCCTCTAACAAGAGAACAAGATGATGTTTCACTTAGAAACCAAAGGAGACCAACAATTCCACATATCATACAAAGAGATCAAAGGAACCAGGGTGATCAACAGATAAGACCTTCCTTTCAAAATAATTATGTAAATGAAAATTTTGATGGAACCTTTGAAGACAATATGCATTGATGTGATGCTAATGAAACATAGGTGTTTTTGAATAAATAATAAGATGACCAGTTCATGGATGCAAATGAAATATTCATGTAGGAGGATGAGGAAAGGTTTTCATTAGAAAGGGAATATTACCAAGTAGGGCTGCAGAACACAATCATGCAATTCCAAAAACAATATAATCTACGAAACCAAAAGGTGTCTGCAAATCCTCCAAAAGGAAATCCTCCGAAGGGAAATCCTCTAAAGGGAAATCTCACCAAAGAAGCTCAAAGTAGAATACCTTCTTCAAGGCAGCCTAAAAAGGATTATGTTGCAAAATATGTTGTGGAGAAAGGAAAGCAGAAGGAAGAACCTCAAAAGAAAGTACCTGAAATAAGAAAGGAGACAATCATCAAAGAGGTGGAGAAAACCTCATCTTCTTTTAATTTTGAAAGTGAGATGGCCAATATTAAAATCTATGTACCATTGAATGAGTTGATAAAGAACAGTGAATATATAAATCATATCATCAAGATGATCAAGATGGAAGAAACTTCTGATACTATGAACATACAAGATGATCATCCTGCCATCTTTTTCGACCTACGTGTAGAAGAAAATAGTGATGCTGATGAGGTCCCCCATTTCTATGTCAGTCTAAAGATCCATGATATAAATATGCACAATGTTATGTTGGATTTAGGAGCATCCCATAACCTCCTGCCCAAAGTGGACATGGACCAGTTAGGCATGGACATTACAAGGCCTTACAAATATCTTTTCTCTTTTGATTCAAGGAAGGTAAAGTTCTTGGGTTTAATCAAATATCTAGTGGTATCCTTGGCTCCAATTCCAGCAAAAAATATGGTCATGGATGTAGTGGTTGTTGATATCCCTCCTAATTTTGGCATGTTGTTGTCTAGATCATGGGCTGCAAAGTTGAAAGGGACTTTTTAAATGGATATGTCATATGCCACTATCCCTGTTTTTTGTCAAGATAGGAGGTTGTGCAGGGAAGTATTGCTCAAATACATGGTTAGTAACAAATCCCAACCAAACAATCACCCCATTTATTCTATGGAAACTGAGATTGTATCCTCTATTTTCTTCAATGATTTTAGTTTTGAATAGGAAGGGCCAGAAATTGAAATAGCTGCCAAAGACCAATTTGATTAGCAAAATGAGGAAAGTTTAAAGAAACAAAATGATGCAGAAAATCAGATGTGGAATATGAGATTTGATGGGGATTTTAGTAGAGAAGGAGCAGGGGATGGTGTGTGGATCAACTTCACCAAAGGAAATACAAAAATGTGTTCTTATAAAGTTTCTTTTGATTGCACCAACAACATGGCTGAATATGAAGCATTAGTGTTGGGATTGAAGACTTTGAAATAAATGGGTGCTAAGAGAATAGCTATACATGGAGATTTTGAGTTGATTATCAATCAAATAAAGGGTATATAACAAGAAAAGCATCCTAGGCCGAGGGCCTATATAAATATAGTGCTTGATCTTCTTGGGAAATTTCCATAGTATAATCTTTCAGTGATCCCAAGAGGGCAGAATCAAATTGCTAATGCCCTAGCTACTTCAGCCTCACTCTTTAAAATTCCCATTTTCCCTAACAAAATATATGAGATTGAGTTCAAACACAGACCAACAATACCAGATAATATTAAGTACTGGCAAGTTTTCAAAGATGATAAACAAATAGAAATTTTCCTCAAGATGGAGGATGAATTTGAAAATGTGAATATTGATAAAGAATATTGTGGTGAAGAAGAAGATGCAACGGTGTTCACAAACGATGGTTATTTCAAAAATAAGATTGTTGGTCAAGACATAGTGCAACTAAAAGGTAACATCATTCCCAAATTCTTGGTCCCATTGGAGAAACTCTTTGATAATAATGATGTGGCCAAGAGTCCTAAAATCATTGTAAATGATAGAGATGTTGAAGATTGAAACATTGGGACTCAGGAAGATCCCAATATCATTAAGCTATCCAAGACACTCAACCCAGTGGTCAAGTAAAGGTATATCAATTTAATGAAAGAATTCCTTGATGTATTTTCCTGGAGCTATGAAGATTTGAAAGTTTATGATACCAAGGTTATTCAACATGTGATTCCAATCAAAGAATATCATAAACATTTCAAACAAAAATTAAGAAGAATCAATCCTTTGTTGCTACCCTTGATTGAGAAGAGATACAAAGTTGTTTGAAGCCAAGATCATAGTGTCTTTGAGGTTTTCCAAGTGGGTGGAAAATTTAGTACCTATCAGAAAGAAGAGTGGAGATATCAAATTATGTGTAGAATTCATAAATTTGAACAATGTATCCCTCAAGGAAAATTACCCATTTCCTAAGATGGATCACATTCTACAGAAAGTGGTGGGTTCTCAAAAAATGTCCATGCTAGATGGTTTCTCTGGATAAAATCCAATCATGGTACACCCTGATGATTGGGAAAAGACAACATTTAAAACACCGTAGGACACCTTCAGGTATGCCAAGATGCCTTTTGGGATCATGAATGCAAGAGAAACATTTCAAAGGGATATGGACATAGCTTTTGCATATGAGAAAGATAAATTTATTTTAATTTACTTGGATGATATCACTGTGTATTCAACTTCTGATGAGGAACATATAAAACATATGAGGAAGGGTTTTCAAAAGTGTATAAAGTTTGGCATTTCTTTGAACCCCAAGAAATCAAATTTTTGCATAGAAGAGGGGAAGCTGCTTGGTTACATTATTTCAAAGGAGGGAATAAAGATAGATCCTATTAGATTTGAAGGAATCTTAAAAATTGGCACACCCAGAAGACAAAAAAAGTGCAATCATTCCTGGGGAAAGTAAATATTTTGAGAAGATTCATCCCTAACCTAGCCGAAATCATAAATAATATTACTAACATTCTCAAGAAAGGAATTGAGATAAAGTGGACCCATGAATCCAGAAAATCCTTTGAATATATTAAAGTGGCATTGACCAAAGCCCCAGTGCTGGCCAATCCTAACTTTTAAAAGGACTTTATATGTTTTATTTTTCCTTAGATCACACCATTGTTGGTGTCTTATTACAAAGGGATGAACATAATTTTCAAAATCCTATAGAATACTATAATAGGACATTGAGGGATTCACCATTAAAGTATGATATCATGGAAAAGTAGACATATTCACTGGTCATGGCCCTGAAAGAGTTTAGAGTTTATATCTTGCATTCTCATACCATTTCCTATGTACCCATCAGTTCTGTGAGGGACATTTTAACTCAATCCAATCCCGAGGGAAGAAGGGGAAAATGGATAGTTGTGTTATTGGAATATGGCCTTGAGATCAAACCTACAAAGTTGATCAAAGGGAAAGGAGTTTCCAAGATGATGCCAAAATTTTTTTGTGAGCTTTTGGGAATCAACTTCATTTATGATTTGTCAGCAGATTCAAGAGAAGAAAATGTCTCTCAGATATCTCAAAAATTCCTTGAATCCCCATGGTATGCTAATATTATTTATGTATTGAAAAATTTGCAGGCTCCTCCTGTATTGAGTAAAACCAAGGCCAAGTTCTTAAAGCTAAAAAAAACAAATTTTTGTATTGTAAATCAGTCTCTGTATTTGAAGGATCTAGGAGGAATATTGTTGAGTTGTTTGTTGGAGGAAGAAGTAGAAACGACCATTAGAGAGTTTCATAAAGGTGACTATGGAGGGCACCACTATTGGAAAACTACTGTGCACAAAATATTGAGGGATGGGTTCTATTAGCCTAGCATTTTTTCTGATGTCTATAAAGAAGTTTTGAGCTATCATGAATGCCAAATTTTTGATGGGAAGAGAAAATTGTAGCCCTTTCCCTTGAAACCCATCTCTGTTGAAGCACCTTATAGACAATGGGGCCTAGATTTCATAGGATAAATTCATCCATAGTCTTTAGCTCAACACAAGTGGATACTGACAGCCACAAATTACTTTGGCAAGTGGATTGAAGCAGTTCCCACTAGGTAATCCACTGATGCTATTATCATTCAGTTTTTGGAGAACAATATTTTATCTAGGTTTGGGTGTCCAATCAAAATCATTATAGACAACACAACAACATTTAAGTCAAAGAAAATGGAAATTTTTTGCAGTGATTACAATATAACTCTTGGCCATTCCACATCTTATTAACCTTAGGGAAATGGATTGGCTGATTCATCCAATAAGAGATTAACCAGAATTATCAAGAAGATGCTGCAAGATAATAAAAAGGATTGGCATAAAAAGATCATCCATGCCCTATGGGCTGATAGGATCACTACCAAAAGGTCTATTGCCACTTTACCTTTCTAGATTGTCTATGACACAAAGGCAATTTTTCCTACTGCATTAGGATTTCCAGTGATGAGATTACTACAAGAGTAATATGATGAAATATATGCCACTCGAAGGAGAACAGATGAATTGATCAATGTCCAACAAACAAGAGAGAAAGCCTTCAACAACTCTCAGTTGCACCAAGATAGGATTAAAAAGGATTTTGACAAGCATACAAAGGAAGATGATTTTAAAGTGGGGGATTTGGTGTTGAGATGGGATGCTAGAAATGAAGACAAAGGAAAGCATGGGAAATTTGACCACCTATGGCTGGGACCTTTCCAAATTGTGGCATACCATGGAAATAATGCCTATCTGCTACATGGAAGTAATGGAGATCTCGTTGGAGCAGGACTTGTGAATGGAAATTTTCTCAAAAATTATATCGTTTAAAGGAACTATCACCATTTCCATTCATTGTATATAACCATTTTATTTTTCAATTGAATCAATTTAAATTAATTCAGCAGAAAGTGAAGCCCGAAGTGAAGCCCCTATGTTTTGATAAGTATTATTTGAGTTTTGTGAATAAGAAGATTGACAAATTCAGTTGTAGGAGTAAAGTAATGCCCAATAGATATGCACTTGGTCTATAGTTATTTTCTACCTCGTTGGGAGGATAACATCTCTAGTTGAAGCCCATGTTATCACCATTAAAGTTTTGGTATGGAATCAATATTTCAAGACTTGGTGAGTTAATAAACTAGTTTGGAAGCTTGACAAATTAGAGAGGGAGATAAATCTAGCAGGAGGAAGCTAAATCTGGAGAAAGAACGAAGTTGATGGGACCCAATACATCACAGATCGCAGACACTCTAGATCGACGGTGATAGGGCATTTCCGGGGGAGAAGTTGCGAGGAGGATAATTCTTGAGAGCGGGCCGAAAACTAAACATAGGTTTTCGACTGGGACCATGTGGCACCACTAGGTTCATTTCGGGGTGAAAAGTGGGTTTCCCCAAACGACTTTCTTGTGCCCCCAAAATCGGAAAAGTATATAAAGGGAACTTATTGTTTATTTTATTGTTTTTCAAAATACTAGAATGTTTGAAAGTTGGCATGACCATCCTCATTCAATTGCATCTCAACAGTACACCGATCTCACACCATTTTCACTTATTTCCAGGTATTTTTCATTATCACCATGGACCCTATCATAAATTCAATGACTGAGAAAGACCCTATGTCAAATGAAGAATCCCTAATTGACCGAGATTCATACGTGTTCGACATTGAAATCATTGTTTCACCCATCTCTGTATCCATAAGTAATTTGTTCGATAATGTAGGGAAACAAATACCATTCCTTAATTGTATCGAGCATCTGACGCTCCCGAAAAAAATATGAGGCGAGACGAGTCATCGCGGCTAGGGCCCAAACCCTAGCTGCCTCGCTCTGGTATTCAAGTGCAGGAAGTGATCTGCAGCAGCCGAGCACCCAGGGTTCGACACCCATTGTTTCGCCCGTGTCCCCAAGCTTCTTCACGCGTTTTGGAGTAGTAGTCTGCTAGGGAAGCGGAATGGTGTTGCAGCATATTGTCTAAGCACTTGCGCGTGATTTGGAGAAGCGGTATTGGTGTTTCAGCGTATTGTTTGGTTGCAGGGACGTGTCTAAGCGACCAGGGTTTATAGGGCCGTGGATCAAATTCCATGGCAGTGTAACACACCCACTATCATATTTTTAAAAATTTTGGGAAATTAATCTCCCATACATGAAAAATCTCCCTAAACTCGCATTAGCGAAATACCAATCCCCGGTTCTATATCGGGAATTCGGGGTTTCTAGTGTCAAGATTCGTTCACCCTCAAGACTCGTGATTCCCCGAATTCCGACACGCTCTCCCTCCCATTTTTTCTCTTGGTTCAGCTCCCGAATCCGCAGGACCTGCTACCATATGTCCACAGCCTTATGGCTACTCATCGGGGTTTCGGGGTTTATAATGCCGCGATGCACGGGCCTTCGTAAATTCCGAACCTCCGATCCCCGAAGCCACTTGACATTGACTTACGGCCAAGCTTGGCCTTCCGACACCTGTCCTCCACTGGAATGCTATGACTGTGGGGCCGTCGCATTTCGGGATTTCGCGACTTCTCCTGTCGTGAGTTTCTCGTCACCGAGAGTCCCGAAATGCCGAACCCCGATCTCTACAGTATCTTTGGACACGCGTCCTTCAGGCTAACGGTTACGATTGCGTCGGGAAATCGCGGATCGCGATTTCCATATGCAAGAGTTCCTCGCTTTTGGAAAACCCGATGCTCCAAATGCCGACTCGCCCAGATCTCCTGCCACGCGTC